>JAFIRS010003347.1:0-141427 GCA_018342105.1 Gonioctena quinquepunctata | reverse complement strand
CCCCCCGAAAGCATATTCAAACATATCAAAACATCAGCGTATAAGAGACTGGCGGCTATCGCATTAACATTTTTTCTTTGTTAACGTTGAGCGGTTATATTTTGTTCTTTCTATTTATGGTTAAGTTACAACCCTCCATGAATGCGTCAGACATCAGTGGCATGCTCCAGAGACCGTTAAACAGTCTAGGCGGGTCGACCCCCATAACGGATATATAATGAAATTCTTAACCTAAAACCGTCATACTTTTTTCTTCTCTATGACTGCGAGCTCCAATACGGTCCCCATAACGGATATATAATGAAATTCATAACCTAAAACCGTCCTACTTTTTCCTTCTCTCTGACTACGAGCTCCAATACGGCCCCATGCCCATGCTCCATGCCTTCATAACGTACGTCAGCTGTCTCAGACGTTAGTTGCAACCTCAGAGGCTGCTGAACATCCTACAGGCGGAGGCTCGGCCCCTATAACATAAGTTTTTTCACACTTAACCTACAACCGCTATATTTTTCTAGAATTATTGGGCCCCCAATGCGGCTTCCACACATATCTCAGACCTCCGTAAAGTCTCCGATACCGATAAATACCCCAAGAGATCGGCCCCATAACAAACATCTCGAAATTCCTTACCTACAACCTCCATATTTTTTTCCTATGAATGATTGGGCCCCTTAACGTTCTCATACATCTCAGACCTTCGTGAGAGACTCCGATACGATAAGTACCCAAGATAGTCGACCCCATAACAGACATCTTGAAATTCCTAACCTACAGCCGCCATCTTTTTTTTCTATATATGGTTGGACCCCAATGCGGCTTCCAGTTGTCACATACCTCCGTGGCAACCTCATACGCTGAAGAACCCAATCGTTGCCCCATAACGAACATCTTGAAATTCCTAACCTACAACCACCATACTTTTTTCCTATATATGGATGGGCCCCCATAATGCTTCCAGTTATCTCCACACATATCTCAGACCTCCGTAAGAGTCTCCCGATGCCGATAAACACCCCCAGGCAAGGCCCCATATAACGGACATCTTGAAATTCCTAACCTACAGCCGTCATGTTATTTTTCCAATGATAGGCGGCCATGTTTTTTTCTCTTAGCGGCAGCCATGTTATTTTTTTCTATATATGGTTGGGCCCCCCCAAAACGATCCCCCATAACGTTCCCAGCTGTCTCAGACCTCAGTGACTACGATGCGGGGCCATGTGGCGGGAGTAACCGGAGAGCGGAGCTATGCCGATTCTAGCTCACCTGAGGGTGAGCCAGAATCGGCATAGCTCATCTACTAAAAAGAAAAAGTTTAAATTATAAAGTAATATCCCACATTACATCCCAACCTAATCCTAATCTAATCTAATCTAATCTAATCAAATATAGCACAAGAAGAAGGTAATATAGCACGGAAGTGAATACAGAATTGCTACTAGCAAGTCAACTGTATTCGACGGACGAAGCCCTAATTTTTTTTTTTGTAAAATTGTTTTTAACCGCTTTCTTAGTTGTTTGACCAACCCTCAGAAGTTAATGAAAACTTGTACGAGTCAAGATCACGGGGACCTTACCTTTTATAGTGGGATCCGAAACCACTCTTGGGACCTTGGAAAAATTTTTCACCAGCTGCGGGAATCGAACCCGCGCCAGGTGGAAACAGTTGACACAAGACTGACGCTCGTGACACTGAGCCACAAGCCCCGATTATACTTAGCAGAATCAGGGGAGAGCTGGTAATAACGGCGTAGGAAAGCTACATCCAAGATAGAGAGAGAAACAGATACAGATAACCTAACTTTTTATACAAATTCCAATTTTATTTTGTTTTTACTGGGCCCTATTGATTTGCCTTTTCACTAGTCTTTCAACAAAAACAGTTTTTTAACGATCGTTATCGGGTCATAAATACCATTTATTTTGAATTGAACAGTTTACTTTTACCACTTTTCAGCTAATGATTCTAATCTATATTCTTTCGTCACACCAGTTTCGATATTTCAGATGAACCAGATGTGAATATGGATTATTTACCAAATGAGATTCTCATTAAAATTCTGGGATATTTGAAATCTATTGATTTGTTACAGTTTTGTGAGGCTTACAAGGGTTTGGAATATTTCTTGAGTGAGAAAGATATCATTTGGTGAGTTGGTTGAAAATAAATTATTTAATAGACAGCTAGGAACAATGCCCTACTTCGTGACAAATAAGCAAATCAATACTTTGTACAAAATTCAGTATATATATAGGGTCACACAATATACCAGTTTATTAACTGGACTATAGGAAGCGCTTTCCATATATAGGGATATATCTATATATAATATTATAAAGAGGTAAAATTTGTTCGTTTGTATGTAAGAGGTAATCTCTGGAACTACTGAAACGATTTTGAAAATTATTTCACCATTGGAAAGAAAGCTTAACTATCCCTGAGTAACATAGGCCATAATGCATTTTGATTAAAATAAGTTTTCAGTTCAAAATTTCAATATTTGTAGATTAAGGCAAAAAGCAACGGCTGCTTAGGTGCTTTATCGGCGTGCGCTAACCAAATGGTTGAATATACGTGAAAACACCAGGATCGGTGCTAGATTTTTACAAGTAAAGAGATTCGTGTTTCAGTGTTTTTGGAAATTCAACCCTAACTAATATATATATATATATATATATATATATATATATATATATATATATATATATATATATATATATATATATATATATATATATATAGGTATACTGGAACCCGCGACTTCGACGTAGAATTTGTATTTCTTCCTATGTCTTTCTTTGTGTTTTTCCATCTAGCTTATGCCTGTGGCTTTGTCCACTTCCCGTTTTCTGTTATATTGTTATCCTGTTTCCCATTGGGTGGCATAATTGATGTGACAGCGAAAGTAATTCTTTGTGACGACTATTACGAATTCACTAACCCCTTTTCACCCCTTTGGGGGTTAAACATAATTTCATTATTTGTAACAGAGAGCCAAAACGCCAACTTTAATAGTCCTAACTTGAAAGCTAATAGAACTCCCATAGAAACATTCACCCCCATTTCACCCCTTTAGGGATTGAACTTCTAAAAATACTGAAATACACATTTTTAAAAACCAATTTTTCTCACCTTACTTAAACACTGACGGAACCCCCATACAAACTTCCAATCCCCATTTAACCCACCACTTCACCGCTTAGGGTTTCAATTTCCAAAAACACTGAAACACGTATTTCTTTATTTGTAACAAAGGCCTCAAATACCAATTTTTATGACCCCAACTTGAAAACTAACAGTACTCCTATACAAACTCTCAACCCCCATTTTAGTTAGGGTTGAATTTCCAAAAACACTGAAACACGAATCTCTTTACTTGTAAAAATCTAGCACCGATCCTGGTGTTTTCACGTATATTCAACCATTTGGTTAGCGCACGCCGATAAAGCACCTAAGCAGCCGTTGCTTTTTGCCTTAATCTACAAATATTGAAATTTTGAACTGAAAACTTATTTTAATCAAAATGCATTATGGCCTATGTTACTCAGGGATAGTTAAGCTTTCTTTCCAATGGTGAAATAATTTTCAAAATCGTTTCAGTAGTTCCAGAGATTACCTCTTACATACAAACGAACAAATTTTACCTCTTTATTTATTTTTATTTTTATTTTATTTATTTATTGAATACATCCAGCAGGTTCGAAAACCCAATTACAGGTGTACATAATGTCTCTTGCGAACATGATTTCATAATTAGGTAGGAATTACAAAAAGAAAAATTAAAAGAAAAGAAAATTCGAATAGCAAAGATAAAACATAAAACTATATCTAAACCATTAATTAGTTTGGTAATAGGCGATTTATTGTATGTTTGAAATTTGATAGGCTCGAAAAGAAAATATCTACGCTTGCTTAAGTTATTATAGCTTCGACACATTGTCGAGATGGGACAGTGAAAATGATGAAGCGTGCAGGAACCCCAATGTTGAATAGTAGTAGATCTAGATGTCACACGCGGAACATTGAAATTAAAAAAAGATAGTAAGGTTGATGAGTCTACTAGGTTATTGACAATTTTATACATAAATATCAAGTTGCCTTTTTCACGGTGCTTTCTTAACGAGCACAGATCAAATTCTTCGAGAAGCAAGTTGTAGTTGTATCCTCTTTCAGGATAGATTCCGTGTTTTTTCAGGTAGCAGAATTTTAGAAATTTCTTTTGGATACTTTCAATATTTGAGATGAATTTCAAGTGATTGGGATTCCACACTGGGCTACAGTATTCGAGCTTACTTCTAACATGAGAATAGTACAAGAGCTAGAGTGTCTATTGAGGTGAATTCCTTGCAGTTCCTTATCAGGAATCCCAATGACCTGGTGGCACTTGAGATGGTATTATCAATGTGTTTCAAAACGTTAACTTAGGATCAAATGTAATGCCAAGGTCTTTAAATTCAAAAATACGAGTTAAGTCAGAGTTGTTGATTTGATAGTTAAATTGAACTGGAATTTGTTTCGAGTGAATGACATAACTTTGCATTTATTAATATTTAATCCTAGTTTGTTTTTCTCACACCAAATACAGAGATTTTTATATCCTCCTGTAGTAAGTTGCAGTCTGATAAATTATCTACTTTCCTAAAGATTTTCATGTCGTCTGCATATAATAATGTATGGGAATTAATGCAGTGTGTTATGTTATTAATAAACAGAAGGAATAGAAGAGGTCCTAGGTTAGAACCCTGAGGAACACCAAGTAGCAACAAATGTCGATGATTTGACTCCTTCATATTCGACAAATAGATTTCTATTTGATAAATAAGATTTTAGAAGCTGCTGAATATCAGGTGAGAAGCCAAAGTACGGTAGCTTTCTTAGCAATTGTTCATGTGAAACCCGGTCGAAAGCCTTACTAAAATCTGTATAAACAACATCAACTTGATCTCTAGAGTCGAGAGTTTCGAAACAAACTGAGTAAAAGTACAAAGATTAGTGGAGGTAGAGCGGCTTTAACAAACCGTGCTGAGAGTCTGAGATCAAATTTCTCACATGTGCATACATAAGGTCGCCAAGGATTATCTCAAACAGCTTGGAGAATACTGAGATTAGGACAATAGGTCGGTAGTTTATAATTTCGGTCTGTTTTCCAGCTTTGAATACCGGACATACACGAAATTTTCCATAGCTGGGGAAAAGTTTTAGTTTTGATGATTATGTTGAAGATAATGTGAATAGGTTCAATAAGTAGCTCAATATGGTCTTTCACAAATTTGATTGGTATATTGTCGGGTCCACAGGTGAATTTATTCTTCAATTGTTTTGCCGCATTATATATTTGCTCGATGGAAATATAATTTATATTGAAAAGTTGAGACTATTGCTTAAGTGTTCTTCATCATTAGAGTCAGTATGATACGAGGTAGTAGAGGGTAAATAAATACTTTCAAAGTATTTCGCAAATGCGTTGACAATGGTGTTAGGTGTTGAGAAGTTTAGATTTTCGTAAAGCATTCTACCAGGTATATCGGATTTATTCATTTTGAATTGATGTAGTTCCAAAATTCTGGGGTGTACTTTCAAATCTTTTTCGGCATTTTTCACTAACAGAGTGTAAGCACTATTTATTGCTGATTTAAGAGTCGCTCGGGCATTCCTCAGGCGTTCTAGGTAAAATAGATATCTACGTTTTCTGTACATTTTAGATAATGATTTTTCACTTTCATTTTAGTAATAATATCTCTTGTGAACCAAACTGGGTATTTGACTGACCGACATTTTTTAAGGGAACACATTGTTCAAAAATACGTTGAATGGTATTGTTGAAAAGAGGGATGCTGAATTTACATCTGGGAAATTAGGTAAGTCGCACCAATTCACTTCACTAAACAGTTGTGACAGTTTTCGGATATTTGCTTTCTTGAAGTTGAACCGCTGAAATTTGATGTGAAAGCTGAATTTTCTCACATTCAAGAAGAATGTTTACTAGGAGTCCTGGATGATGCACGTCAATGGGTACCAGTGTATTTTCGTCTCGTGAAACTTCAAGGGCATAATCACTTGGGCGATAACTAAATCGAAGTATCCGATTATTGGCATTACAAATTTTATTATGTTGAGTAGAATCGCAATAATTCAGAAATGCGTTGAGACGTGAGACAAGATTAGAGTGTTGATCAGATTCTCAGGATCATGTAGCTCACTTATATTAAAAAACTCCAATAATGATGGTTTTATGATTTTCTTGGAAGTTCTCGAAAATTCGAATAATTCATCGTATTCATCATAAGAGATACTCGTGGTATGTATACTACGAGAATAATAACTGATGTGGTGCGTTTTCTAAAAATTTCAACTCCTAATATATCAATTTTTCTATTGAACACGTTAACGGAAACTCCTCTGAGTTGAAGAGGTCCTTGTCTACCGCCAGAAGTACACCACCTCCACGCGATCCGTAACCGCGGTCTTTGCGATATACAGAGTAGTTACCTGGAAAAGTTCACTATTATTGACAGCGCCACTTCTGAGCCAACTTTCAGTAGTGGCAATTACGCTTATGGTTATTTTCACAAACGTTTTTTAAAAAAGTATGAGTCTTCGATTGAGGCCACGGCAGTTTTGATAACATATTACTAAAGTATCTTGAGATTTTGAGGAGCTACTGGATGTATTCAAGCATTTTTGAACAAATTGTGGGAAGTCCATTCTTGTATTTAATGACTAAATTTGTTTCGGCCGTTGCGCTTCTCTCGTTGAGTTCTTGACGAGTTTTCAAAAAATGCTCGCGTTGTTTAACAGTCTGATCTGCACGAAAATAGATGTCCTGATATTTCCTGTTAGCTTGTAGTTTTTTGTTTCTCTTGAGCAAGGACAAGACGTGGGTAGTACCAGGTAATTCGACTTTGACAGGACGACATTTGTTGGGATCATTTGGAGGTAATCTGCCTATCCTACTGAAATGTAGGCTGTCCATTACCATCATGGGATCGACCGAGCTGAATGCATCCTGTATGAAGTTATCGAGATTGGGTTCGCTTTGGGATTCCAAAATTAGGATGTTTTTTCACGATGTCTCATTTCGCTTCAGTTCAGTGATGATTTCTGTTGGGTGTAAAAGATACCATCTTTTTGCCCAGGTCATTTATATGTTTTTCTAATTCCGTTATCTTCTTTTCATGGCTCTCTTTATTTCAACAATTTCGGTTTTAAATCGGTCACAGTTTTTCGAGATTGTTCAGTTCTCGTTTAGAAGTGCCACCACGGCGCTGATACTTTCTCGACCAGCATGTTAACAAAGATTGCTCTTTACACAGTTGCTTTATTACCACGTCGGCGACATTTCTGATTTCATTCTGTTGTTCTCTTGTGAGGGGCATGATGATGATTGTGTTTTCTTGGAGTTTTAGGGGAAGTTGTGAAAATTCCACAATGATATTTCACTTACTCTCGATTCAAACCTAAGTTTTCTCACTTTTCACAATAGAATGAGCACATATTTCCACAAGTTTTGAGCGATTTTTAACGGGAGATGGCTGACATACGTTCGCACTGTGCGAGTTCTACACTATACTACTATACTACTATACTATACTATACTATACTATAATATTATATATAGATATATCCCTATATATGGAAAGCGCTTCCTATAGTCCAGTTAATAAACTGGTATATTGTGTGACCCTACCGAAAATGTGCCGAAAGACCTGCCTTCGATTCACTCAATGAAGAGATGCAGGGGGATACTTTGTTGAGCCCGAGATCAGTACCAACAAGGTTACTCGTGCTCAATTATGTCTCGTATATATGCTTTGTTCGTGTACAAATCCATATATATAAGTTTTGTTTGATTCTTGAATCCTTTTTGAGATATTTTTTTTTTTTTTGGGGAGGTTTTCTTGGGTTTTGGATTCTTTGAAAACAATGTTCTAGTAGTTCGTAGGAGAAGACGTTTCGTCCCTGGCCGGGGCCATTTTCAATTCTTTATTTATTTATTTTTATATAAAAACATACATGGTTTGCTGCAAACAAAATATTTTTCTGTAACATACATTGGGAAACAATACACAAACAGGTGACCTACCTTGGCAGAAAGTTCGCTATTTTTTTGAAAAAAACTGCGAGTAATGATCGTGGTATTACCACTGAGGTGTTGTAATTATACAGTTAGGTTTTTGGTTTTTGTGCCTCATTATGTTTTGTGGCTAGAGTTATCAAAATCGGATATCTTATTCACTCTTGGAAAGTTTATTTTTCTTGGCTGTGCGTGCGTTCATTGAATGGCTGACAGAGATGTGGTCGGAAATGACGTCATTTCACTCAAATGATGACCCTAACAATATAACACCTACATTTAAATATGCTAGAACCATTGATACCCCAGAATGTAGAATCAGTAACACCTTCTAAATTATCTTTTAGCCCTGATACTATACCTCTATATTTAATAAAAAACTTCATCTTTTCTCTAAGAAATCCTATTCATATTTTATTCAATATGTCTCTGAAAATGGGGGTGTTTCCTGATTTCTGGAAACAGCTTTTCAATGCTAATTTTCGGATCGGAAATAAGAGATAATATCGAATACTATAGAACATTCTGCATGCAATCAGAAATTACAAATTCCAAAAATGTTGTTGCTTAAAATGTATCCTGGATATGCAATAATATAATCAATGATTAACAACATGGCTTTATTCAGGAAAGGTCAACAAATACTAAATTATTATTGAATCAGAATTATATTCTCTCAAAATTTGAGTACCTATAAATCTCAGGTTGACTACATATGACTTTTCTAAGGCTTTTTATAGGCCCATGGCTTGGTCAGCGAATTTTTTTTCATTTAATTCTTATCTTTTGCATTTTCTTTCCAGTTAATAATGTTTCATTTATGTTTGATTTTGTTCTCCCCTGTCTTATTATTCCTCCTATGCAGCTCTATCTATATCAACCTATTGGGTACTGTCTGTTTTCGCATTCTTATTACAACATTCCCTACCCACCTCAATCTTCTTCATTTAATTGTGTTCACGATATCTGGGTTATTATATAGTTCTCTCAACCCTTTATTTTATCTTCTTTCCCATTTATCTTCTACTTTTTTATCTTTATATATTTTCCTTAAACGTGTTCGTTCCCATACTCCTAGCTTATAAGTAAGCAGTTTTATTGGTCTCGATGCTAACTTTTGAGTTGAGTATTCTGTTAAGTTCGTACAGGCATCTGTTATCTAATAATAATCTCTTTAGTATTTCTTTTTTTGTCATGCTTCTTACAGATTTCTGTTTCTAAGTAAGTGAAGACTTCTACTTCTTCAAATCTGAATGTTTTTTTAGTTGTTTTGATTTCCATTTTTGGACCGTTTTCAAACTCACTCCCTGATCAAACCATATATTTTGTTATCATTGATTTCTAGTCCCTTTTCTAGTGCTATTGCTTCTAATCTTAATATAATTTCTTGTAGTTCTCATTTCATTCTTGTTATTCATACTAAGTCCTGCAAAAGCTAGACATTGGTGGTGCTTATGATATAGCAGCGCTCTATATATATATATATATATATATATATATATATATATATGTATCATGATATACTATCAACCAGAATGACGGTCTTGTTATATACATCAACGAGCGTATTATTATGAAATCAAACGCAATATCAATCAATCAATATATACTTTATTGTATTCATGAAGAAATCATGGTTACAAAGCAATACAATGTAAAGATAAAATTACAATAAAAATCAGTATAAACATATAAGGTAAAAAAAAAAATATTTTAAACGAGTAAAGACAATTAATTACAAAAACATTTAAGTATAATATATACTAAAATATTGCGTCAATAAATCATGGTCACAAAGGATAAAGTTACAATAAAATTAGTATAAACATCTAAGGTAAAAAATTCAAACGAGTACAGACAATTAATTACAAAAAGATTTAGGTATATATCAATAAATTATTGAGTCAATAAAAAACTCATCCAAACTATAATAGGTTCTTTCCATTAATTTATATTTTAGCTCTTTTCTGAATTTAGTTGGTGGTTCAATTTCTTTTAAATCATTGGGAAGGTGATTGTAGATTTTGCAACCATTGTAAATAAATGAGTCTTTAATGAGACTCGAGGTGGGTAGCAGAAGTTTTACATCTCTGTTTTGTCGAGTATTGTGTGTAGAGGAGTGAGAGCCAAACTTAGTTTTAGGTTTTTTTATTATTGATGCTATTTCCAAGATATACAGGGCAATTACTGTTAATATTTTATGGGATTTGAACAACTCTTTGCAAGAATCTCGAGGTTTAGCTTTGTACAAGTATCTTAAGGCTCGTTTCTGTAGGATGAGTACACTGTTCAATAAGTAGTTGTTGCAACTTCCCCAAAATGCAATGCCGTAGCGGATATGTGATTCGACGAGGGAGTGATAAACCATCTTTGCAGCTGAGAAATTTAATTCTTGTGAAGTAAGCTTCACTGCATAACACCCAGAAGACAGTTTTTTTCTCAGTGCGATCACATGATCAACAAATTTTAATTTACTATCTATGTGAAGACCCAAATATTTTGTTTTGTTTTTATTTTCAATGATTCCTGAGTCTAGGTCTAAGTCATCAAGCTCACATTTAAACATAAGCAGATTTGTTTTATTGATGTTGAAAGATAGTTTATTGGAGTCACACCAGTTAGTTACCTTAGTTAAATCTTCGTTAACAGCTTTGTTTAATTCGTCAGTCTTTTTGTTGTACCATGTAATAGCAGTGTCATCAGCAACTAATGTGAACCTACCTGAGATATTGATGTTAGTTATATCATTAATATATAGTAAAAATAGAACTGGTCCCAGGACTGAGCCCTGAGGAACCCCAAATTTTATCTGTCCCAATGAAGAATGTACATTAGTCTTGACAATTTGCTCTCTACCGTGTAAATATGATTCTATCCATTTGTAAGACAGACCCCTGAAACCATAGTACTGAATCTTTTGCAGCAATATTCCGTGGTCAACGCAGTCGCTTTCGACAGGTCACAGAACACTGTTGCCACAGCCTCACCATCGTTGATTACAGTATATATATTAAATAAGAGATACTTTACCTTTAACGTCTCTAACTATATCTAGTACTAGCTGGATCCCGCGACTTCGTCCACGTGAAATTTGTATCTTTCCTATGTTTTTCTGTGTGTTGTTAAGTCTAGCTTATGCATGTGGCTTTGCCCGTTTTCCGTTATACCGTTATCCTGTTGTCCCGTTATCCCGTTTCTCTTTATCCCGTTAACTCGTTATGCCGTTAACTCGTTATCCCGTTATTCTTTTATCCCATTATATATATTCACACAACAGGAAGATTCACTTGAAATGAGAGCTCACCTTATATTTGTTGCACTTGGTTGCGAGAAAATGTGATTTCACTGTTGTATCTCCAGTTCCCTTTATCGTAGCGAGATAAAATACATACCAGTTTTTCACAATCTGCCTCAGATAAGGAATTCATTGTCGATTTGGAAATCTACTTAATGGAAACCCCAAAAGGTAAAATTGCTATAGTCATTGAAGACTGTAATTATGATATTTCAAATGATTCAGCAATCAATAACAGCTATTTTTCAATGCTATGCCTTTTGGCTTTCAATCATATAACACTTTTACAAGAGTTACACCCACAACTAGGAGTTGTCTTGATCATATCTTTGTGAGAAAAAACTTGAACACAAAACTACATTTTATTTTAGCAGCAATTAACACCAACATTATATATCATTATCCTGTTTACATACAAATTACTGAACATAATTTCATTTCTAACAATAGAATTATAGAAAAGACTATACACCATTTTGATGAGGTCAAATTTCTGGGTCTTATTGGTGAGCTGGGACTCTGTTCTATTGGCAGATGACCCAAACCGGTCATGGGTAATCTTTCGTAACACTTTCAATAACAGTCCGGCTTTTTATAGTCCTCCCCCCCTCCCCCCCTCCCCCTCCACACCCCTGTTAACTTTTGAACGGTTCGAAGTCGAACAATGAAAAGGTATTGTATGATGTCACCGATACTACTTTTTGAAATAAAAGACATTGTGATTGCCCGATAGATGGCGAGGGGGGCACATCGACTTCAAAATTTGAAATAGCATGGGGGGTCATGTGGCACATTGTTGAAAAGATAATTCAATTCTCTTTCCAAACACCCAATTTTTTTTTCATTTTGTTGATATGTGACTTTGCGGCTTTTTATGCCCACCCCTTATAACTTTTGAATGGTTTTAATGAAAAAAAAAGGTATTGTATGATATCACCGATACTACTTTTTGAAATAAAATACATTGTGATTGCCCGATAGAAGGCGCGGGGGGCATCAACTTGAAAATGTCAAATAGCATCGGGGGTTGTGTGGCTCATCGTTGAAAAGACAATTCAATTTCCTTTCCAACCATCTTTTTTTTTTTTCGTTCATACGTTTTTTCACAATATGCATTTGAAATGTCAAGTATAACAAAAAACACAACTGTTATATAGGATTTTTATTTATTGAGAATAAGAAGCAAAACTGTTTGAAATGTCCGCCTAATGCTTCTTGACAATAAAACATTATGTAACATATCTGCAGATATACCAACACACCCGTGTTAATTGTTGTTTCAGTTCTTCCAAAGAGTCGGATTGTAGTTCATATACTTTTGATTTGATGTAACCCCACAGAAAGAAGTCACAAGGTGTGAGGTCTGGTGATCGTGCCGGTCATTCGATTGGTCCACGACGTCCAATCCATCTCATAGGGTATCTTACATCAGAATCAGAATATCTTTATTAAGCAAAAAAGAATATAATTTAATTTAAGGAAATTGAAATTGTCTCTTGGATGCAATAGTGTCAATAATACTTAAAATTAATGAAAATGAAAAAGAGCAATAGGCAACAAAATCAACCAAATTTACTAGCTACTTAAATTTAAGTTTAAACAATTTTAAAGTAATTGCTGATAAAATGAATACAAGTACAAACACAAATTATATATATATATATATATATATATATATATATATATATATATATAATGTTTGGTCATTAAAAGATAAAAAAAATTAAAAAAAGTTAATTTCACATTTATACAGAGAGATTTAATTTGTTATACTCCAAAAATTCCTTTATCATGTATGGTTCAATCAATACCAAGTATTGGAATACACTTTTTGTGAACATTTTTTGGCCCAGGATTTGTCTCAGTATGCACTTTTGCAGAATAAAAGGATCTCCATGAGCTCCAGCTTTTCCCCAAAACAGTATACCATAGCACAGTGCTGAGTAGAAGGTGGCATAGTAAACTGGTAGCAGAGCTTTTTGGTCTAGGTACTGTTTTAGCACTCGGAAGCTGTAGCATGTACTGCTGAGCCTGCCCGAAAGTTTGTTGATAAAATATCCCATTTCAGGTTGTGATCTATGGATAGGCCAAAAATTTTTACTGAGTATTGAAATTTGACGTTTTGTGATAAGATTTTTATAGTTGTTGGTTGTGAATTTGATGACTGTATAGTATGGAAGTTTAGAAAAACAGATTTATCTGTGTTTAAAAGAAGAAAATTATTATTAAACCACTCTTGAGCTTTGCCAAGAGAGGAATTTGCTCTTTGTTCAAGTTCTATGAAGTTTTTTGCTGTTACAAGGATATTGGTATCATCTGCGAAATTTACGTGAGCTGTATGGTCATTTTTTGTGATATAAGGTAGATCGTTAATGTATAAAATGAATAAAATAGGTCCAATCACACTCCCCTGCGGAATGCCCTGGGTTATCTCCCCCCTGGCAGACTCCAATCTAATCCCATTTCTTTCTAGACTGACACATTGTGTTCGTTTTCCAAGATAGGATTGGATCCACCTCAGGGCACACCCCTTGACTCCATACAATTCAAGCTTACTCAGCAGTATATGATGACTGAGACTATCGAAGGCCTTTGATAAATCTAGAAAAGCTCCCAGTATTTTATTTTTGTTTTCAATGCTATTGTATATATCTTCAATAAATTCAAAGATTGCTGTGTCTATTGATTTTCCTTTTAGAAATCCGTGCTGTGCTGTATTTAAAAGTCCATGTATCTGGAAGAAGTTTAGAAGGCGGTTGCACATTGCAGACTCAAATATTTGTGAAAAAGATGGTAATAAGCTTATGGGTCTGTAGTTTCGTATTTGTGTTGGATCATCTTTTTTGTAAACAGGTATCATATGGTTTCTTTGAGTTTATCAGGAAAGATGCCATATTTTAGTGAGTTATCTATTATGACACACAGAGGCAAGCATAATTCCAAGGCACAGAATTTTATAAGACTGTTTGAAATACCATCTACACCTGCACTTTTTTTGTTTTTCAAGTTTTTTATAATTTTCAATACCTCCTGTGTTGTAACAGAATTTATAGACATTTCTGTAAAGTTTGGAAATATATTTTGTTTTGGGTCTTTTTGCTGTGGAATTTAACTTTTTTCCTCTGTTGCTGTATTTAAAAAATGAATATTTAAATCATTGCACACTGCCTCCAGGTCTCCCTCCAGTATACATGATCTTTGTGTTTTTTTGCCACCTTTCACCTCATTTACGACTTGCCACATTGTCTTGGATTTATTATCAGAGTTCACAATTTTCTCCTGATAAAAACGTCTTCGGGATTTGCTTAGCAAGTCATTGTATTCTCTTTTTTTTGCTCGATATGCTTCTCTATAGTTTGGATTTGTATTTCCTAGAACAAAAAGTATGTCAAGCTGTTCTTTGCATTTCATTATTTCAGGTGTTTTTTGCCATTTGCTTTTGTTTTTCTTTTTTGTGATTGTAAATGATTTTTCAGGAAAGCTTTTATATCTTCTGGTTGACATACTAAGATGTCAAGCCAGTGGTTTTGTTTTAAGAGAGATTTAAAAATATTTTTATTTTCTTCGTTAAAGATACGTTTTTTAATTTTTATAGGAATATGTTTTGAGTTCCCATAAAAATTAGTTTTTGAGAGAGATGATCGGATATTTGAAAATATTCTTACCTCTGATGTAAAGTTGGTATATTTGTAAAAATGTTGTCAATACATGAGCGAGACTCTCCATCTATGCGTGTGTATTCTTTAACTGAGGGTATAATGTTAAAAGTATTTAGAAAATTTACAAATTTTTTCGAATATTTATCCTCAGGATGTTTATATTAAAGTCCCCTGCTATACATATCTGATAATCTTTTTTAATTAAGTTATTCAAGATGAAATGTAACTTATCTATAAGTACTTCCGGATCATCAGTGCGATAAATGCAGATTATTACATAGTTCTGGTCTTCAATCCTACATTCCACTGCGGAGCATTCAAAGACTGATCCTTCTGATAGTTTGCTAATATCTTCCCGTGTTTTGCTGATAATATCTTCTCTGACATAGATTGCTGATCCTCCATGTTTGTTTTCAGCACGACAGAAGCTTGACTTTAGGTGATAGTTTACAATATTGTAAGCTTGCAGTTGGACAAGTGTTTTCCAGTGTTCAGTGACACAGAATGCGATGCAGTCTTTGTGGTCTGCTGCAATTGCATTTAGGGCATTTATACTTGTTCCTATCGACTGCAGGTTTAAATGTATTAGGCTATAGGAGCTCTGTGGTGATGTCTTTTTTCCGCTTGTCTTTGGTAGTACTGGTGGCGCTGTAGGTTGTAAAATTGGTTGATGATTACACCTTTCATCCAAACATTTGGAGTCATTAGCTCGTCCACCAGTGTCTCTGGTACTTCTAACTTGAATGAGCTTTTTTGTTTATCCTTCTTGGTCTTCATTTTCTCGCATGTTATATCTGCAAAAATTTTTTTGTTGAGGTAGTCTGTAATTTTTTCTGGTTTTGTGTCAGGATGGAAGCCAGAGAGGAAGAGATGAGCCCTTTTTTGGGCAACAACTGGGCCTCGAAGTTGACCTTCTTTGATTTCTTCCACACCTCTGATAGGGTCTGGTCTAGTGAGTTTTTTTCGCTTAGGAATGATCCACTGTTCCTGGTTCTCCTTTTGATCATCAATATTTGTGGTTGATGATTGGTCTGGTGCCTTCTTTTTTTGGAACTGTTCCATTGTTTTCGTGACATTTTCGCGTTTATTTTGTTTTTTTGACAGCTCATTTTTATGGTTAATCCAGATACTCTCGAACTTGACATTGGAAGTAAGGAGGGGCCCTATCTTGCTGGAAAGTAATGTGTTCCTGGAATTCGTTCTCATTTTCTTCTAGTATTTGGAGTATTCTAGTATTTGGAGTATGAGTGTAGCATCTCCAGTTATAAATTACCGTTCAAGTTTTCTTCCAGAAATAAAGGACCTATAATATGGTTTCCCAGAATTCCTGCCCACACATTCAGTTTCTGTGGTAACTGTGTGTGACCTTCTTGAAAGATATGGGGGTTTGTGTCACTCCAGTACCGCACATTTTGTGTATTCACGTTTCCGTTAAAAAAAAGTACTTTAATCTGAAAAACAAATATTTTTAATGTAATTGCGGTTTTCAGCTATCTTTGCTATCATAATTTCACAGATTTCCATCTTTTGGTCTGGGTCATCTTCTGTGAGTTGGTGTAACATTACCAACTTGTATGGATGGAATCTGTGTTTCTTCAAATATTTTTTTACTGTCGATGTTGATACGTCAATCGTATTTGCTACAAGTGAGGTAATTTGTTGAGGGTTAACCACCATTTCGGCAATTACCGAAACTTCCATCTCCTCCGAAATTGATTTTCGGCCAGCTCCACTGGCCCTATGAACAGTGCCAGTTCTGTTGAATTTTTCAACCAGTTCCCTCAAATACTTTCGAGTTATTGGATGATCAGGGAATTTTTCATTAAAAATTATCTCTGCTGTATGGTAGTTCCCATGGGCCTCACCAAAAATGTAGATTGCTTCAGTTTTCTCTTCGATAGGACGTACACGAACCATGATAATGTTTTAAATTCAAAATAATACTAGTAGAAGTAGAATGACACTCTTCTTTAAATACAAATGCGATAATATAAAGAGCAGGTTAGTAATGATATAATCTTTGTTATATTAGAAATTCTTAAACATCTACAAAATAATCCAATTTCATAATGGGCATTTCTAGGTTACTGCTTGATTATCAGTTTACTAAATCCGATAAATGATACCCTTTATAATTATGGTCATTAAAAATAAATGAGTTGGGTATTATTTGGGTATAACCTCCTGAAAAGGCTATTGTATAGCGAAACACGTGTCGTGGATTTGTTAACCCAGTTTAGTGAAAATCATTTAGTGAATTGAGTGTCTTTTGTTTACTTCAATATGCATTTTCCCAACAATCGGCCGTGTCAATTAAAAAAATTGGATTACTGTATGGATTCAAAATTTCTACCTAATTATGCTTTTAAACGAATTCGAAAATGAAAAATCATTTAAGTAATGAATCTTCCACTATTGACAGTATTCAGTGTTACTCATTGCAATTGTGATTCCGTAGAACAGCCATGGTTGAAACTATAATTGAATTACCTTTTCAACGGTGTGCAACTCGACCTCTATGCCTATCGAAATTTTCAAGTTGTTATGCCCCCAGCGCCCTCTGTCGAGTAATTATAATGAGTCTTCTCTCAAAAAGTAGGATCGGTAATACCATTCAAAATATTTGTTGTCCCATTATTTCATATGAAACCGTTCAAAAGTTATCGTGATAAGGGTACCATTCAGATCCGCACTTATGCTTGACATTTCAAATGCACATTGTGAAAAAACAAATCAACGTGATAAAAACAATTAGATGGTTGGAAATTGTCTTTTCAACGATGTGCCATATGACCCTCCATGCTATTTAAAATTTTGAAGTTGATGTGCCCCCCCCCCACGCGCCATATTGGGCAATCACAATGTCTTTTATTCATTCCAGTTTGTCTAAAAAAATCGTAAGAGTTAAGGAGCTCAAAAAATTTAAACCAAGGATCACTAATTCCATCACAAAATTTATTAGAAAAAGATATAGTTTAAAGAAACTTGCTATGAAAAACAAAAACAACCCTGCATTTTTTTATGATTAAAAAGCCTACATAAACAAACTTTAAAAAATAATAACCAGAGTAAAAAACAACTACTATACACAACAAATAGATAATAACACAAAAAGTATTGAAAAAATCTATGGAATAGTAAAAGAAGCTACAAATAGTAATATTAAAGATATGAATGCTGATTGATTTGTTTGAAAATATGAATAGGATGTTCATAAAATCAGATGTGGAATCATCTGTGACTGAAAGATAAACTTTAGTCACTATCTTCCATCGTCCAAGATAACCTCATGTGGGGTATTCATGTTGAAAAGGGAAATATTCTCAATTGTATATTGAATAGAAAGATTTTTCTGTGAATTGAAAAATCCACGATAAAAATGAAGTTATTTTTTGTGAATGTCTAACAGGAAACAACTACTTCCCCGGCTAAAGCCACGCTGGACATTGAACTAACTCAACCTAACTCAAAAGAAAAAATCAAAAATTGAAAATATGCATTTTTTTTCAGATAGTTATTTGATTTTCTATTCCAGTCTTAATTAAGAACTCATATAGATGTATGAGGCAAAGAAGAATGTTTTCCAAAAAAGAGTATTCACCAGAAATCATTTGTAACATTGTCGCAGGAGAGGCATCGCATTCACTAGATCTTCAATACATTTTTGTCGACGAAAATCTATTTCACGCTTCCACGATCATCAGGAAGACCGGAAGAAATGGGAAACACATTTTCTAGAAGCAATATCACTTTGCAAAGATGGAAAAAGTTAGAAATATTTCTTTTGGAGAGATACTTTGAAATTCGTGGTTTTCTGACATTAAAACCTGTCATGGGGTATGATAGATTGATTTGTTTGAAAATATGAACAGGATGTTCATAAAATCAGATGTGGAATCATCTGCGACTCAAAGATAAACTTTAGTCACTATCTTCTATCGTTCAAGATAACCTTTTGTGGGGTATTCATGTTGAAAATGGAAACATTCTCAATTTAATATTGAATAGAAAGATTTTTCCGTTAATTGAAAAATCCACGATAAAAATTAAGTTGTTTTTTGTGAATATCTAACAGAAAACAACTACTTCCCCGGCTAAAGCTGATATTATGGATGAACATGGAAAATCTTTCCTGACCGTTAAACACATGGCAAATTTTTGCAATGACTATCATACAAATATTGGCATTTCATTACCCACAGATCAGTCAACCAACTGGAAATATATCAGCTACCCTAATATGAATATCAACTACCCTAATATGAAAAATTCTAGGTTATTAAAACCTATTGATGATAACGAATTAGTCACCTATATATAAATCAACTAAAAAATAATAGTGCACCAGGTTTTGAATAAGCTCCGGAATGATAAAATTATGTCATACACATATTCTCGAACCACTGAAACACATCTTCAATTTAATATTCACTATTGGCAAAGTCCTAGATGATTTAAAAACATAAACAATAGTTGTACCTATATAAGCAGGCGGGAAACAAGAATATCTGTAATTATAGACCAATTAGTCTAATCAGTTCATAAGATGACCCCAGTCAGTCATTCAGTACATTTTAGGTAGATTTCATTTTGATAAAGCTTCCCGAGCTCCACAACTTTTATTTGAGAAGTTTATCCTAAGATGTATGCACGAATAAAAAAATCGCCTGTAAATTACCATTTATGAGAATTAATGATTTTTGTTTACCCTGTATGCTCCTTTCGTTTGAGGTTTATTCGCTCCTGTCAATCAGACCCTATTTGATTGATTTGTTTGAAAATATGAACAGGATGTTCATAAAATCAGATGTGGAATAATTTTTATTGTGGATTTTTCAATTCACAGAAAAATCTTTCTATCCAATAATGTTTCCCTATTCACCCTATTTGAGTTTTCCTTTCGCTAACAAACAGTACATCATTGCATTTTGACATTTCTCGATTTCAATGTTAAATATTAGATATTATTTTTCTAAGTGATAATAAGATTGCCCAAGTAAGTACTGTCTTGTACTGTGATGAAGAGGAGGAAACAGCCTCTCATATTATCTTCGACTGTGACGCCCTAAGTAGTAGGCGACACAGAACCTTTGGAGAGATCAGCCCGGAAACAGGCATGAATCCGAAGAACCTTATCAACAGGCTACTAAACCTAATTAAAGGCACAAACCTATTTGAATGAGGAACCACTGTCGACAGAATGATACAATAGACCCCAGCTGGTCGCAGTGCCAAGGGAAGCTAAGTGCCAACCCTGTCTCTGGCTCCTCAGCTTTCAACCAACCAACCAAGTACTGTCTATATCCTTGTGTGCCGGTTATACTTCTTTCCTTTGATTTGAGTCAGATTACATAGAAATATTAGGACGCATTTAGAGAGATTTGAATCCTTTATACAAAATAGAAATGCTGTTTTTGTTTCCAATAAAAATTTCGTCTGAGACATGATTAGTTAGCTTGATTTATTGCAATTTCAGAATCAATAAATACATTTTGAAATCTACCTTTGCGACTGGCCGCGCATCGGTTTTTTGTATTCTCATCAAAACTGTGAATTTCACAAGCCTAAGTAAACAGATAATTTACACAAGTGCTTTCAAGAAAAGTGAGACAAATTTGGATTCTTCATAATTGATTTTTCATAGAAAAATAATGTATAGATCATAAATTTGTTGCCCTGATTGTATGTATGTGGTTAAGTATGACGACTGCATCCTATGAGATCTAATGTGTCCCCTTTTCTTTTTATGCGGTAGAGGATTTCTCGACGTTAATAATTGATCTTCAAATTCTATTCTTCTTAAAGTTAAAGATGTGGAATGGCTTCGATTTAGAAAAAAATCCTGTTCTCTCATAAGCCCCAGGTGTAGTGCTCAGGAGTTCCACAGTGCTATGCTGCACCTCCTGGCAGAATCTGCACTCTGCTTTCTGTACTAAGCGCAGTTCCTTCAGGTGTCCTTTGAGTCGGCAGTGGCCTGTTTTGATTACTTTCAGTATGCGGAGTTTGTCTTTTCTTAGAGTGGTGCATTCGGTAGATCTCTTCTGGTTGTGAGTTTCTAGAAGTACTTGCCTCATCCCTTGTAGATCTTACCAATATTTGGATATTTTGTAATCCACTTCACTTCTTTCAGTTTTCTTAATGTATTATTTGCTAATTTCGCAAAAGGGTTCAGTTTATCTGGTATTTCATTTCCCTACACTCCAGTAAGCCCTAGAACCCGCAAGAAGGTGATCTTGTTTTGCTTGCTTTTTTTTGAAGGTTGTAGAAAATCCTTTCGGTAGTGTGGGAGTCCCTGAGTTCTTGAGTCTATGCTCCTGCATCTCAGATTTATCCACTAAAAACTCCACCTCGTTGGTTCGTCTGGCCGTAGCCTCCCATGACACTTGAGCCCTCTGGCCCATTGTATCTTAATAATAATAATACCTTTATTGCCTCTTGAAAATCTATTTTTTAACAAGGTGATAACATATGAAACCTAGCAATATAGGCATTTGAAATGTCTCACTGAAGCTTTGCTTGTTAGTGAGTACAGGTCTGGGAGATCTCTGTTGATCTGCTACACAATAGCTCTCCGATAGTCCCTCCCAGACCTTTTGTTTCACCATGTCGTATCCATGGTTCCTGATTAAGGGCCACTTTAAGATCCTTCACAGCAGCTGCAAGTACTGCTGTGGCAACCTTACAGTGCTGGAGATTCATCTGGATGGCCCTTATCTTTTGTTTAGTATCCAGAAGAGTTCTCTTCTGATCCTGTAGTACGTTCGTAGTTGCATCCTCTCCAGTGCCCTGAAAGAGACATCATTAACCGAGAAGGCCAAGAGTTGTCCTCATTCCCTTTCGGTATTTCGGCTCAGTGGTCATTTGGTCCTTCCTACGAGTGAGTGAGGGGGGAATGGGTTGGTCCAGCCCTGTGGTGGCTCCCGCACAGGCCTAAGGCTGATTACTCCGAGATTTCGCACAATTTCTCGGAGGCTCCAATAAGGCACCTTTATTTTGAGAGGGTGTATTTCTGCTCGAAAAATGCTTGGGGATTTGCCCAGACTTCCAGAGTATTTGGTTCTGCTCCCATATTTCGTCTGTTATTTTAAAGCCATCTGTGTACCATTTGCCGGCGTTTCGGATTAGCTCTGAAATTGTGTTTTGGTCCTACTTCTGCAGCTCAGCAGCGGAGTGAGGTTTAGGACCACCTCTGTAGCAGTTGTTGGGCATGTTCCCTTTGCAGGCATTAATTATACAAAGGCTAATCGTTGTATATTAGAGAGAGTGATTCTCGTGGTGGTTAGATTAGTTCTTGACTCCATGCCACTGCCCCCTAAGTGATGATTGGTCTCACTATTGCTGTGTACGTCCTCTGCAGAGTTTTTGGATTACATTCCCGATTTTTTCCTGTAAAGTATCTGCACACCATTGCGGCTCTCTTGGCTGTTGCTCGGATTACACAAGCCAAATAAAAATAAATATTTTAAAATTGTTTAACGTTTATTCATATTATTTTTGTGGTACTGAATCCGTAGCTGAACTAAGTTTTTTTCTATTACCCATAGTTTCGCCACAATGTGAATTCGTTATTAACCAGAAATTCAGCGAAATATACCATATAAATTAAAAATAAATTAATAAACGAAGCTAAATCTAACTATGTTAGAAATTCTTCTATTGAAATTGTTGATGATCGCGGTGAATCAATTAATAATACATTGAAGAAAAGTAATTTCATAAATGCCTTTTTTACGGATTCTTTTCAGACAATCCCCCAAACCCTATTATGAAATGAACATCGATAAATCCCCTATGAGTTTCTTTCTATCACCTACCACCCCAGATGAAATTCTAAAAATATTGAACAAAACTACCTCTAAACCGGCTGCTGGTTGGGACGATATCAATGAAAATATCATGAGAATAGCAGGAGACGTTATTGCTGAGCCACTTTCTTACTTCCTTATCTGGAACGTTTCCAGACCTGAACGAGTCCAAATGCATTCCTGTTTTCAAAAACAAAGGCTCAAAATCTGACATAAAAAATTTCAGGTCAATTTGTGTCCAAAGCCAAATTTCCAAAATCTTTGAAGCATCCTACTCTATAAGACTCATAAACTATCTTGAACAATTTAAATTACTGTCTAATACCCAGCATGGCTTTAGAAGTAAGATTTCAACAAAGACAGCAATATTGGACTGTGTAGAATATATTTATAATGCACTGAATGAAAAAAATCATGTTGCAAGTTTGTTTTACGACCTAAGTCGGGCATTTGACACTATCAATCATAAGTTATTACTGATGAAATTGGAGGGCATTGGAGTCCGAGGAGTAGCTGGGCAACATCATACTTGACAAATAGAAAACAGGCTACACTTGTTGATGGTGTTAGATCTGATACGAGAGACATACATTTGGGTATACCCCAAGGCTCCATCTTGGGTCCATTGTTCTTCATTATATTCGTTAATGATATCAATAATACCTGCACCTCATCAAATCAAATGATTGTCTACGGCGATGATACAACCATACTAATGTCAAACAAAAATGTAGAACATCTTGTTGAAACAAGCAATAATGCGTCTAGGGAATTGAATAAATACTGTTCAGATAATGGACTCACGATGAACATAACAAAAACCTACCATATGCGTTTTTTGCCAAAAAATGTCTCACCTGATTACAATCTATACCTCAATGTATGTGGCCGCTCTATCCATAGTAAAGATACCATAAAATTCTTAGGTCTAACCTTAGATCGAAAATTGACCTGGGAAGAACATATAAATACACTATGTTCTAAATTAGGCACTATTTGCTACATAATAAGAAACTTGAGAGAAACCCTATCATTTAACATTTTGAGAATTCTCTACTTTTGGTTGGTCCAATCAACCCTACAATATGGACTGATTTTCTGGGGTTCTTCCAGTTATTTTGCTCAAGCATTCCGCTCAAACAAAATTATTGAGGATTATTTACAAAGCTCCGCCACATTCAACATGTAAACCCTTTTTTAAACAATTTCAAATCCTAACATTGCCCTGTCTGTATATTTTCCAATTGATATTGTATGTCAAAGAAAACGATACAGAATTCAGAAAAAATTGTGATTTGCATTAATATTTCACAAGGAATAGCGAAGCTATCCACCAACACTACTCTAGACTTGGTGTCAGCCAAAATTCGCCAAAATATGTAGGCATTGTGTTTTAATAAAATAAAAAGTTTTGTCTACACAAGTAGCACAATAACTATTTTCAAGAAGAACTTGCATACTTTTTTATGTGATAAACAGTTTTATGGGATTGATGAATTCCTCAATTCATAATCCTAATGAATTTTATAAACTTTGGGATTATTTCTTTATTATTTGTATAGTTACTCCATTCAAGAGTTTAAATCTTTAGAGTATTTGAGTCCAATAATACAGAGTGGGCCATTGAAAACGAAACAGCGGCTCTGTAGGTCGGCAGAACCGAATTATAGAAAAACGCTCGGACACGTCAACTACATTTTCGAGGGGGACATCGTTCGCGATGAAATTCGCCCGAAATACATTCCATTCCTCGGAGCTGTGACCACCACCCCTAAATTTTTAAATGGCAACATATGGCAAGTGATACCTCATTTGAAAGGTATTTTCATTCTTAATATCAAACAACAAAAATAAATTAATTCTAACTATTCGTTTTCGAGATATAGGCACTTGAAGTTGGAAAATCACTTTTTATTCACTCTATCAAAAAAATAACATTTAACAATGCAACTGTTTAAAGATAATGATCATTGTCAAGGAATTAAATGATCTAACTGTTTACCAACAAATAACATGCAATTCCGTTTCAAATTTTTCTTTCATCCTCATTTACTTGATCGAATTTTTTTTAAGGTTTTTAAGAATCGATAAAAAGACGTTTTCTCGAATTCGACTCAAATGCGAGTACGACAAAAACATGTATGAGATAATTTTTTTCGCCAAATCGCAATTGTGGACGTCTAACTGTGTCAAACTGATCTTTGATTCAACGACATTAGAGTTTATTACTTGACTAAAGCTGCTGAATATCTTTCCGCAATAATGGTGTATACGATCGCGGAAAGAGTTGAAATAATAACATTTTTATTAAGAATGATGAGTGCGTTAACCGTACAGCTAATTTGTTCAATGAAACGAATCCAGATAAACTTGTTGCTAGAAAATACGTTCTACAATTATTGCAAAAATTTCGTCAAACTGGATCAGTAGCCAACAAGAAACGAGACCCAGAACGTGAATTTCCGTTGAGAAATGAAGCTGTTGAAGTTGCACTTTTAGGACAAGTTCACGCAGACCCAACATTGAGCACAAGGAAATTGGCTAGTGTTACCAATATCAGTAGAACCAGTATCCGCCAAATCCTGAAACATCATGAATTCCACCCCTACAAAATACATTTGGTACACCAATTGAATGAAGATGATTTTGATAGGCGACAGGAATTTTGTGAAATTATGACTACGAGAATAGATGCTGATGAGAATTTCTTTTTCAACATCTGCTTTTCTGATGAGTCTACATTCTTTTTTTATTCGATTGTGAATCGTCATAATTGTCATAATTGGTCAGATGCCAATCCACATGTTTTCCACGAAGTCCATACTCAAACTCCCCAAAAACTCAATGTCTGGGCCGGTATTTTTGGGACCGTTTGATTGGACCAGTATTTCTCGACGGTAACCTGAGGAGAAACTTATTTGGAATTATTGAATGAATTTGTTTATCCACAATTAGTAGACATAATTGAAAATGACGATCGTTACCATGAAGACCACTTGATATGTCAACAAGACTGGGCACCTCCACATTATGCACAGCCTGTTAGGGCGTTTTTGGATAGAATGTTTCCTGGAAGTTGGATTGGAAGAAGAGGCTCTATAGAGTGGCCAGCCAGATCTCCAGATTTAACCCCACTCGACTTTTTCCTGTGGGGTCACTTGAAAAACAAAATCTTTGCAACCGAACTGAATCTCTGGAAGATTTACGAAGGAGAATTATTGAAGAATGCCGTCGAATAACGCCGGAAATGCTACGAAATGTCAGGTCTCATTTCGAACAGAATTCGTACTATTGTATGGAAATGGGTGGTAGACAGTTTGAACATTTAGTTCATTGACAATAATAATTATTGCGATAGTTGCTTTATCAGATATTGTTTTTATTGATTGAGTGCATAAAAAGTGATTAAAAAAAAAAAAAAAATAATTCCATATGATCCCCTCATACACCTAGAAAAAATCGTCTCGAATGAAAAACTCTTCTTACATGCCACAGATATCAGTGAACTAAAAGAGGTGATAAGATCTATAAAAAATAAAAAGTCTTCGGAAATCGACGAAATTTCAATAAAAAAATTTGAAAATCTTCCCATTGAAGCTTTTCATGCTTTGGTTGCGGTAATAAATCAATCTTTCGAGGATGACATATTTAGATCTTTCCTAAAAACATCGGTCGTTATTCCACTTCACAAAGGTGGAGATCCAGAGGATCCCTCGAATTTTCGCCCCATTTCCCTCATTCCTTCGCTAGCAAAGTTGATTGAGTAACTGGTTTAACTGTCGTTTAACTGAATTCTTGTCATGAAATAATATAATTAATAGTAAGCAGTTTGGGTTCCAATCCAAAAAGAGCACACATGATGCCATATTCTCATTCCTGTATGAAGTATATAACAACATCAATACTAAAGATGTGACTGCAGCAGTTTTTTGTGCTTTATCCAAAGCTTTTGACTGCGTAAATCATAAAATTCTGCTGCATAAGCTACATCATTATGGCATCAGTGGAAATACTCATAGATGGTTTAATTCCTATCTCACAGGTAGAAGTCAAATTGTTAAGTCTACAACAACTTCGTCGCCAGCTGACATAAACAGCGGAGTACCACAAGGATCAGTACTAGGCCCTATACTGTTTCTACTGTACATAAACGATTTGGCTTCTATAGATATAAAAGGCCAATTCACACTATTCGCAAATGATACCACGATACTGTGGACTGATAAAAATAGTTCTGATCTTCACAAAACTATCTGTTCGGATATTATTAAAATCAAAGATTGGTGCGACTTTAACCTCCTGTCTCTCAATATCTCTAAAACTAATATTGTATCATTCCGATGTAGTATGGACAACATACCTTTGACTTCAAATTAAAGTTTCATTGAGAACAGAACTTACGCCAAATTCCTGGGGTTAGTATCGATAATAAATTAAAATTTGATGATCACATTGCATCTCTTAATAAAAAACTTGCTTCAGGATGCTATGCAGTTAGAGTTACCTCAAATGAATTGGGCTTAACTGCAGCAAAAAGCGCTTATTACGCACTAATAGAGTCACACTTAAGATATGGAATCCCATTCTGGGGCGTTTGTACTAAAACCCAAATTGTCAGTTTTTTTTCTACAAAAAAGAGCTCTTAGATACCTGTGCAAAGTCCGACGACGGGACTCTTGCAGGCCTTTATTTGCTACAAACAAGATTTTAACGGTTTATGATATATTCATTTTAGAATCAGTTTGTCTATTACACAAACATAAAACAAATTTTCCCTCTGTCACCTTTACCTATGCCACCCGACATTCCAATGATCTCAGACTACCTTTACCTACATCATCCCTCATTAAGGACTCGATTGTGTTTAATGGCCTTAAGATGTATAACCATCTACCACATCATTTGAAAACTTTGGATTACATTCGTTTCAGAAAATCTCTAAAAGACCTCCTCAGTGTTAGACCCTATTATAGTCTGCAAGAGTTTTACAATGACAGTTTTTGAAAATATTCTTTTACCTTTATACTCTTTTCTTTTATCATATTTTTATATTTTATAATTTACATGACATTGCCGTTTTATACTTTGTAGTGCATAGTCTTTCTTTTTGTGTTGTTCTGTGCCCTACAATTTTAATTTTCTCGAGATACTAACAGACTGTTTCCATAAATAATTCTAATAACCACTTCTTTCCTTAACGGTAAATTACTTTGTCAATAAGATTACTTTCTTTGGACAATAAAGCATATATTATTATTTCCCAACTTCAAGT
The DNA here is from genome assembly GCA_018342105.1 of Gonioctena quinquepunctata. NCBI lineage: Eukaryota > Metazoa > Arthropoda > Insecta > Coleoptera > Chrysomelidae > Gonioctena > Gonioctena quinquepunctata. The sequence goes on along the minus strand of JAFIRS010003347.1, from coordinate 113,321 downwards.
TCCTATATCTCGAAAACGAATCGATAGAATTCATTTATTTTTGTTGTTTGATATTAAGAAAGAAAATACCTTTCAAATGTTGCCATTTAAAAATTTAGGGGTGGCGGTCACAGCTCTGAGGAATGGAATGTATTTCGGGTGAATTTCATCGCGAACGATGTCCCCCTCAAAAATGTAGTTGACGTGTCCGAGCGTTTTTATATAATTCGGTTCTGCCGACCTACAGAGCCGCTGTTTCGTTTTCAATGGCCCACTCTGTATGTATTTTTCATGTTTTATTGACTGTATATTTACGAATGTTTTTCTTCCGACTAGCCCATTAAGTTTTACATGTATATAATTTTTTTTGCATATGTTTGTAAGACTTCAGTGAAGAACAAATGATGATGATGATGATGAATTTAGAAAGTGAAAAGAATTATAAAACAGAGTTAAGAGAATATCTTTTGAGAAAAACATTTTTACTATACAGCCGAAATAAAAAAAAAATTAATCAAATTAAATTTTCCAAAGTGTATTGTAACATATTTCTATATATTTATTGTCTACTATACTATATTGTCTACTATATATTCTACTACAATATTGTCTACTATATTTTAACTTTTACCATTTCTATTGTTGACTAGTCCAATAAGCTTCTGTGTGTAATGTATAACTAACTATGTTATGTACAGGAGTTTCAAGTGATGAATAAAATTTTGTATTATATATTATTTTATATTTATTATGAACAAAACTGTCATTTAAGCATGAATATGTCTCTTTATTACATAGGCTTTATGTGTTGATTGGTTTATATTTCATTCCTGTTTTGTCTTTAAATCTCCTGAGATAGTTTTTTCTATTCTGAATCGCTTGCAGACTTCTCGATGAAGTGGCCGACAGTAGTCTCCCATCATATTGATATTCCAGCGGCTCTGATTCCCCTCTTTCGATCGCTTTGATAAATCGAGGTAACTGTTCGAAAATTCAAATATCCTAACTTTTTCAGCATGTTTCATGCATGGTTGGTAACAACCTGCGTGAATGATTTCTCTCTGTGTGAATGATTTCTCTCACTTTCGCTTGAAATTTCATTTCTTTTAATATTGAGTATTGAAATATGCAAAAATAGTGGGTTATATGTTTTTTTGTCATATTTAGATTCAACACACTAAAAACCTTAAGAATAATGCAAATTCATTGAAAAAGTGTTTTCATCGTTGACCTGTGTTATGAATCCAAATTCATTTTCGGCCATTATACTATTTTCTTATTATGTCAGTGTACATTTTTTGTATATTTATAGATCTAGTGAATTTAACAATTCTACGTCATTAATGACATTTGGATATTTCTCAGAATTGATAATTTTTCAGGCAAAAAGAGTTTTTATCCAATCTTGCCTCCCAATTTTTATTTTTTTACTCCACTTAGTGATTGAGTTACATTTTTGAGTACATTATGGATCCTGCGAATTTCCAATTATACGCCAACTACCTATATCTGAGTTCATTTTTGTACTTGGTAAATTAAAATTGATCAGTGTCAACAAATGTGGACTTCTTATCAAAACACTGATAAGTTCATACATAGGTATATTAAATATTGATCGTATTACAGTATAATCTTGATCTAATCTAGGCAAGTTGGACATATGTAAGATCTATATTGCCTGTAATAAATGATGATTCAAATTTCTGACTGCAGGCACTACTGAAAAATCCCTTTTTTACAGGTATACAGACTGGTCCAGAGAATTTGATTTACACCATTTCAATCTATGCCAGTTCATGTCTACCAAAATGAACACCAACCATATACGGGTTCTCAAAATTAATTGTTTGTATTGGATCCCAGCCAGTGAACTGAGAAAACTTATAAAAAAAATGGAAAACCTTGAAGAACTCCATGCAATAGATACTAAGCTTGGATTCAGAGAAAATGATATTGTGGAATATCTCAAGGTAAATTTTATGGAAAAAGTGGTTTTCTACAATTGATAAATCTACATATCCATAAAAAGGGTGTTCAGATTTAACTTCTACATAAATATATATATATATATATATATATATATATATATATATCTATACTCTATACTTCTATACTATATTATAAAATTGTAATTGCCTGTTTGTTTGTTCGAGCATCACGCAGCAAAACCTATTAGGCCCATTTTAATGAAACTTTGTTTGAAAGCTTGTGATTAGACTTAAAAACTGGTATGTATTTTATCTCATTACCTTAACGGGAACCGGATATGTAACAATAAAACAACATTTCTTCACAACCAAGTGCAACCAATATTAGATGAGCTCCCATTTCAAGTGTATCTTCCCGTTATATATATATATATATATATATATATATATATATATATATATATATATAAAACGGAGACAAAGTAGAACGGAGATTATATCCATTACCTTTTTTAATTTTCAGTGAAACAAATTTAACAATAGAGAATTATTTAAGTTAATCTGGTCATCAAGCAAATATTGTGACTTTTTGCAGGTCGACTTTACAACCTTCCTTTTCTATATGTGTAATATTTCAAACACTTTAGCAGAACAATGTTTTTCAGTCAAGAAGTGAGTAGCAGAGGTTGAATCAGTTTTACCATTGGTGAAACAGTTCCTATGTACTGATATTAGCTTTTTAAATGTTGTACCTGTTTGGCCTATGTAAATACACACACAAGAGCCACAAGTTAATTTATATACTTTGGATTTTCCAAATTTGTCAGTTTTATCTTTATTGTTCTTCATAAAGTTACCTAAATTATTATCTCTTTGGTATGCAACATCAATATCTCATACAAAACAAATTATTATTTAATAAATTTATTAAGAATATTAAAGATAAAACTGAGAAATCTGGAGTATATTTGTGGTTCTTGTGCAGACAGAACATTTTAACAGCGAATATCAGAATGATAACGGTCGTCAACGGTAAAATAAATTCAACTTTTGCTACTTGACTGAATAACATTGTTTTGTAAATGAGTTTGAAATATTACATATAGAAAGGAAATGTTGTAAAATAGACTTTCTAGAAAGTTTGGAAATCAATAAATGCAAAAAGTCACAATATTTTCTTGGTGACCAGATTATTTTAAATAATTCTCTTTTGTTCAATTTGTTTTACTGAAGGTATTGGATTATCCTTTATTAGATTTATTTACCTACTACCACCTGCTTTGATTAAGGAGCCATTGTTTAGCGAAACACGTGTCGTGGATTTGTAAACCCAATTCAGTGAAATCATTTAGTGAAGTGTCTTTTGTTTGCATTTATATTAATATATATATATATATTGTAACGTAAATAAACTTAACTTGGTTCTACTAATTTATTTCACACTTAATCTACAACTTAATTTATATTACTACTCCACTGGTATAGCTCGATCGTATGGGCTCGTTCAGACTGTCCGTGCCATCTTGGGGGCTACCTATTTATCTCCGATACAGCATTCTCGATGTTTCGAATTCTTCCAGTTGGCGACGGCATGTTCCAATTGTTTCCAATATTGACCGTTGCATTACGCGGAAGAGGGACTGGATGGTTCTCGAATATCTCCGGGGATGATCTCATCGCTGTCGATGGCGACGCGGGAGGCGACAGGTCCGGCCTAGGTTCGTTACATTGCCCCCTTCTTAAAGACATTTCGTCCCGAAATTTCATCCTTGGAGTGTGACGATATCTGCATGACTCCCCATATCTGCACCGTGAAGTTCGATGGAAGTAACACTCCACGGTCTTCATGATCGGTCGTGGAAGAGGGTTACAGCAAACCAAAATCTTGACGCCGCTGGATCTGAATATCGCCTCCAGCATACTTCTTATGACTCTCCAGTCCAACCCATCAATACCACAGGATAATTTTGGAATTGCTAGATCCACCAGATTCTGGTCCACCATAGTATCTCTTAGTTTGGTGAGACTTTTCCAGACATCTTCATAAGACGGTTTATCTTGGGAATGCCTCTTGGTGACTAGGTAGTAGATGTTTCTCTGGCCTTTCTTCAACTGTAGCACCCCACCAACTTCTGGATTCTGCTCCCGCAGTGTTTGGAGTTGACCAAATTTCTTGGAGAACACTACGGCGATGCCCCTGGACATTCGAAGATCTTCTGCCACACAGTGCGCTAGTGCGTAGTCAGCAGGCACCTCGAAAAGGTCTCGTGACTCCTCTCTAGTAACCCCATGTAGAACTTTCTGCCCGTTTGAATACAAGGACATAAACTTCTCGAACGTCATATCATCCTCCGGTGGCTGAGGGTGCGAACTTGGTCATGGTTTCCAGCGTAGGGGCCAACCTGTTGAAATGGACGACCCTTGGTTTCCCTCGGGTGGCTTATGGATTCGGTACACAAGGTCGTTTATCCTTTTCACGATCTTATACGGCCTTCCACGAGTTCCGCAACTTTGGTGATAGTCCACGACGACGTTTGGGGTTGTACAGCCAAACCAGGTCATCAACCTTAAATCCTCCAGCGTCGGCCTTGATGTCATAGGTCTTCTTCATTTTATCGCTGGCACTCTGGATGTTCAACCGGACTCGTTCGTGGATGTCGTCCATTCTCTGCCGAAGTTTGCTGACGTAGTCCTCTCCGCAGTGTCTTGTCCTGGCGGTATCCCAAACTTCAGGTCACAAGGCAGTCGCAGTTCTCGGCCCATTATAATACTAGCAGGAGTTTGACCGGTTGACTCGTGTACTGCGGATCGATAGGCCATCAGGAACAAATGAAGATACTGGTCCCAGTCTCTTTGATGGTCAGAGACAACCTTGGACAAGTGGCGGTTGATCGTCCTGTTCATCCGTTCCACCATTCCATCGGACTGCGGATGTAGGGCCGTGGTTCTTGTCTTGCGGATGTTCAGCAGTAGACATATTTCTTGGAAAGGTTGGATTCGAAATTTCTGCCTTGATCCGAGTGCAGCTCCATTGGAATACCGAATCGACATATCCACTCTTTCACCAAGACGTCGGCGACGGTGATGGCTTCCTGGTTGGGCAGGGCATAGGCTTCCGCCCACTTACTGAAGTAGTCCATTGCCACAAGGATGTATTTATTCCCGTGGTCGGATACGGGAAACGGGCCGGCGATGTCAATGGCGATTCTCTCGAACGGGCTGCCTACGTTGTACTGACGCATCGGGGCCTTGGGTCGTATTCGAGGTCCATTGCTAGCAGCGCATACAGCGCACTTCCTGCACCAGTCCTGGACGTCAGCTTGACAATTGGCCCAGTAAAACCGTTGCCTCACTTTCTGCAGGGTCTTCGTCACTCCCAGATGTCCTCCGGCGACTCCATCATGGATTTCCGCAGCACTTCCTCTCTTCTGTTCCTGGGAACAATTATTTGGCGTCTGTCTTCCCCACCAATTCGGCCTCCAACACGTTTCAGGATCCCATTGTCCAGAATAAGATAGTTCCATTGTGCCCAATAGGACTTAACAGCCGGCGAGTAACCTGCGACTTCCTGCCATGATGGTCTTCGATTGCCCTTCTTCCAGCTGACGACTAAGCCAAGGTCGGGGTCTCTCTCTTGGTCTTTCTGGATCTTGCTGTCATTCCAGTTGTCATCCATTGCTGCGGTTCTACAAAGTGTTGCTTCTTTCTCTTCTGCTCGTCGGCAATGTGAGCAATCATCTGGACATGGTCTTCGCGACAAGGCATCTGCATTCTTATGGCAAGTTCCGGCTCGATGTTCGATCTCGAAATCGAATTCTTGGAGTCTCTCGATCCAACGTGCTACTTGACCCTCAGGATTTTTGAACTGTAAGAGCCATTTGAGAGCTGCATGGTCAGTTCTCAACAGGAATCTTCTTCCATACACGTACTTGTAGAAGTGTTCCACTCCCTTTACAACAGCTAACAGCTCTCGCCTGGTGACACAGTAATTGCGCTCTGGTTTGCTAAGCGTCTTGCTGAAATAACCAATGACCTTCTCCTGTCCCTCCTGGATCTGAGATAGGACAGCTCCAAGTCCCACGTTGCTGGCGTCCGTATCCAAAATGAATTTCCCTTTGGGTAGGGATAGCTCAGTATAGGTGCGTTGATCAAAGCTCCTTTCAGCTTCCTGAATGAATCTTGACATTCTTCGGACCACTGGAACTTTGTTTGGCCTTCCGTGAGCCTGGTCAGTGGTTTAGCGATGTTGGCGAATCCCAGCACATATCGGCGATAGTATGTGCATAAACCAAGGAAACTTCGAAGTTGGTGAATGTCTTTTGGGATGGGCCAATCCTTAACAGCTTTGATCTTCTGGTCATCCACTGCTACTCCTTCTCCAGAGACAACGTGGCGAGGTATCGTACTTCTTTTGGAACAGATGGCATTTCTTAGGGCTCAGCTTCAATCCGGAGTTCCTCAGTGCGGGAATACTTCCTCCAAGTTTTGCCGTGGTCCTCAAGCGATCTGCCGACCACAATTATGTCGTCGAGATACACTGACACGTGTTCCATGAGAGTCCTTTCAGCACTGTCTCCATCAATCTTTCGAATGTGGCGGGAGCATTACAGAGCCGAATGGCATACGGTGAACTGCCACAATCCTGAGCCGATGGTAAAGCAGTCTTTTCTCGATCTTCCTGAGCGAGTTCTACTTGCCAGTATCCACTCTTCAGATCAAGGGTCGAGAAAATCGTGGAACCAGCCAACGTGTCTAGGGTGTCATCTATTCTCGGGAGAGGGTAACTGTCCTTCTTCGTGACATTATTAAGTTGGCGATAGTCTACACAAAAGCGTGTCGATCCATCCTTTTCTTCACCAGTACGACTGAGAGGACCAGGGACTGTCAGATGGTTCGATAACTCCTTCTTTTCCCATATCGCTGACTATTTTGTCAGCCTCTTCCTTCTTGGCAAGAGGAAGTCTTCTTGCTGATTGCCGGATCGGTCGGGCACCCCAGTATCAATCTTGTGCTGGACCACTTAGTTCGACCCCTTTTTCTTGTCGGTATCGAAGATGTCTTGGTACTTTTGACTAAATCTCTTAGTTTGGGCTGTTGAGCTGGTTTTATGTCTTTGGAAGAGATGGCAACTAATTTTTCTAGTTCTGTGGGCAAGTTGTTGGGTTGGCTAATCGTACCTCGTCGCCCGGATCACAGATGAAACTGACGAGCAGTGCCCTAAAATTGTTCCTTTCTTTAAGGTCACTGGAAAGTAATTGACATTCATGACCCTTACCGGTACACATTTTTCAGCAGCGTAACAGGGTTTTCCCTAGGGCAATCCCTCGTCCAATTTTCTCATCATGAAGTTTGGGCTCGAACATCATCCGCTCCACTGCTCGCACTCCCGTCCAGGCGAGCCTCCAGGATGGTTTCAGCCCTCTCAGGTACGCTTATATCTTCAGCCAACAGCACACGGATCAACTCTTCACTTCTCCCATGAAGTACCAGCTCTTCTCCGTTGACACGTAGGCGCCGTCTTTGAAATCAATTCAAACCCTCTGGAATTCATGATGTCCATTCCGATGAATGCATCGTCTTGATGTCCGCTACAAGTGCCTGATGTTTCACTTTAGTGCTGCCCAAAATTATTTCAATCGGTAGCTCGCCATATACAGTAGCTGGCTCCCCTGTTGCTGTCGTAGCTTCAAGTTGTCGGTTCAATTCGTTCCGGTGTTCTGGCAAAGGAAGGTCCGAGAATTGTCCTAGTCGCACCTGTATCTAGCAGCATGGTGCAAGGCTCGTTATTGATGAGACCGTCTACGAAAACACCTCTGTTCTGTCGTTGCAGGATAGCGACATATCGTTGTTAACCAGGGCTTGCTGGACACAGGCCGACGATTGCCCCTTCTCGTCGACCTTCTTTGTTTTCCTGCATCGGTCGTGTTTTCGAATGTTGGACATTTGCTACGCACATGTCCAATTTTGCCACAATTCAGCATCTTATCTGTCTTTTCTCAGGAACACTTCCTTAATCACTTTCCTTATGGCAGCTTCCAAATTAGCAGGCTCCTGTGAGTCTTCCTCAATCATTCGGACTTTACTCTGGCTTTTGCAAGATTGTTTGCTGCCTCGAATTCCAAAGCGGCGTGCCAGTCGTCCTACGAGATGTGTTGGACGGGCTAGTGTCAACGCTTGTCTGGTTTCTTGGTCACGGAGTCCATCCAGGAATGCTTGAACCGCTAGTCGCTCCATTACATTTTCTGGTGTGGCTGGATATGCGAGACGCAACCAAGCGTGCAATGTCAGTTTCGAATTCTTGTAAGGATTCGCCCGATTTTTGGCAGCGTTTTTTCAGCTGGGAGTGGTATACGTGTTCCAAATGGGCGTGGCCATATCGTAATTCTAGATGTTTAATCAGCTGATCATAGTCCTCCTGTTCTTGGCGTGAGAGTTTGTAGAATATTTGTCGCTTCTCCACGTAATGCAAGTGTCAGTGCTACAGCTCTTTCCCTGCATTCCATCCGTTTGCTTTGGCCGCTGCTTCAAACTGCCGGCGGTAATTTGCCCATGGAGTTTTTCCGTCGAACTGAGGGGCTTCATGGAAAGCTTCCCTATTTCTGAAATGACCTTGACATCTTTCATACCCTCTTGAACTTTATCCACGTTCAAACTCAAGTCCAGCATTGCATTTTCGTTAACCATCTCTGTGGAGGACGCACTATTAATTTGTTTTTCCAGCTTACTGATCGTTTCCTTTATTTTGTCCATTTCTGCCTCGATTCCGTCTTTGATTCCATCGCTGATTATTTCCTTCATCTTGTCCATCTCTGCCTCGACCCCATCTTTGATTTTATCTACCTCCGTGTTCATTTGCTCCCTAATTTTATCTATCTCTGTCTCAACGGTTCCCATTCTTTCTTCTAGGAAATTAGCCACACCACACAATTCTTTTTAGGCCTTCTGTGTTTTCCAGGAACTTCTCTTCCAGGCTTCTTGAATTTTCTAGAAGCTTCTCTTCAGATTTCTAGAATTTTCTTGCAGGTTCTCTTCCAGTTTTCTAGACTTTTCTTCAAGCTTCTCTTCCTGTTTTCTAGCATTTTCTTCCAGGCTTCTTGAATTTTCTAGAAGCTTCTCTTCCTGATTTCTAGCATTTTCTTCCAGGCTTCTTGAATTTTCTAGAAGCTTCTCTTCCAGATTTCTAGCATTTTCTTCCAGTTTATTCATTACCAAACTTAAATCACCTCCGGGAACTTCGAATAAAAATGTTTCGGGGTCCTCACCTTCTTGTATAAGTCCTTCTTCAAGTCTTTCCTGGAGTACTTGCTTTTACCTGTTGTTTCCAGTTCCCTTTCCTCCAATTCCTGTTTCAATTCCGCTACCTTCAAGTCCCATAGCACTTTTCTTGAACACATTTTGTCTTTGATGAGGTATCAGTCTGTTTCACACGAAAAGTTTATCAGTTTTTAAAATTCACTTGCGAATTCTTTTCCAAGGGCCACCAGTCTATTGTCTGTTTCACGAAGAGTGTATGAGTTTATATTCCCACGCACAATTGTCCACTTCGCGAAAACCGGGCCACTGTCTATTTTGGGCGTACAAAAAGGTCTATCAATTTATTTTTCTGACTATCCACTCCACGATCACTTGTTTATTTTCAAAATCTCACTTCCGACACCAATTGTAACGTAAATAAACTTAACTTGGTTCTACTAATTTATTTCACACTTAATCTACAACTTAATTTATATTACTACTCCACTGGTATAGCTCGATCGTATGGGCTCGTTCAGACTGTCCGTGCCATCTTGGGGGCTACCTATTTATCTCCGATACAGCATTCTCGATGTTTCGAATTCTTCCAGTTGGCGACGGCATGTTCCAATTGTTTCCAATATTGACCGTTGCATTACGCGGAAGAGGGACTGGATGGTTCTCGAATATCTCCGGGGATGATCTCATCGCTGTCGATGGCGACGCGGGAGGCGACAGGTCCGGCCTAGGTTCGTTACAATATATATATGTCTCACTTCTCATGGAAACAACCCCGTATCTTCCGTTATTATTGGAGTGGAATTATGTAGTTTTCAAGATTGTTTGATATACCGGGGATGAGTCTAAATCTTTCCTGTGGTTAACTTGAGTGACATACACTGCGCGCCAGGGGCGATGGATATACCGATTTTTGCGAAAAATAATATTAGGGGGTAAGATAGGCTCAAAATTCTTACGGATTCGTGATCAGGACACCAACTTTATTGCCAATCCATATTTTCGCTGAAAAATTTTCAGTTCTGAAAAATACGAATTTGTCTCACCTCTCATGGAAACACCCCCGTATGTTCTGTAATTATTATAGTAGAATTCCGTAATTCTCACGATTGGTAGATATTCCGGAGATGAGTCTAAATCTCTCCTTGGGTTGACCTGAGTGACACACTGCGCGCCTGGGCGATCGGAATACCGATTTTTGCAAAAAATAATAGGAGGCGAGATAAGCATTAAGTTCTTACGGATTCGTGATCATGAAATGAAATTTATTACCCTGAAACATTTTTAGTTTAAAAAAATCGAATTTGTATTAATTTCTATTCAATTAGTAATATTCTGACTAATTGAATATTTTCCCATTCGTGAAAAATAATTTGGTGTACTCAGTAACTTATTGGGGCAAAGTAATTTGTTGCCCTTCTATACTTCCATGATCCATTTAATTTTGTTTTCAGATTGTGAAAAGTTATAATCCCAAAAAGTGTCAAGAATGAGTATTCCTCCACAAAAGCTTCAAACAGTATTTCTACATTGAGTTTCTCTAGCCCTTGTTTCTTTAATGTATATTAATAACAGAAAAAGAAAGGATTTTTTTTGAGATAGGTTTCAATAACACTTTTTTTTATTTTGAATACTTTTTTCACCTTAGTGATGTTTTCGGAAATAAAGTTTAATATACTCCCTTTAGAAAATCCATATTTTTGTAATTCCTTCTGGAAGCTTAGCAATTTTGGTGTAAAAATAGAAATTTGAATTTATTTTCTCTCTTTTAACTCCGCCCATCTTCGACCTTCACCAAAATGTATACAGAAAAAGTATCTGCTAAATTGTATTCTAAGCGGTGGGCCATGAAAGGCTAAGATAAAATGAATTATTTTCAAACTCGTGAAGAGACATCCATTATTATATTCGTTTAGTGTCCTTTGAATACCATATTATTTTACTCCTGTCTCTTTTAGATGCCACTGACATTTCAGAAGAAATATTTCTCAACTTTCAAATTTGATCAAAAGAGCAAACATATAATAGGAGGAATGAGACATGAAGAAAATATGAAGAATTGTTACTTATTCTTCTTAAAATATTTCATTTCTTCCAGTTGAAAAAGCTTGCTGTTTCTGTAGAAGATGACCACTTCGAACAAGGTACAGTTATTGCTAGTAAACAGCTGACACTACTGAAGTCATTATATTTGAAAATAATTCTGAAGAAAGAAGATCACAGGGAGGTTGTTTCAGGAATGAGGCTATTTTTTTGCAACATTAAACAGCTGGAGGAGCTTTGGGTAATTATCATGAATTCTTTGATATATACCTACCATATGTATCATATCTACTCCTCAACTCTTATCAAATGTAAGAGAAATCATGTTGCGTTCAAATATGTTTTACAAAAAAGTAGATAATTTTTATTTTTCTACTCACACCAAACTTTTAAGACTTTTGTTTTACAATATTCTAAATGTTTGCCCAAATTTCATCCAATTGTTCTTAAATTGCTAAGAAATGAGATTTATCCCCATTGGAAAATAAATTTTATGTTTTGAAGATATGAAAATCATACAAGCAATCGCTAATTAAGAGGTAGAATATATCACAATTACTATGAGGGGATTTCCATTTTGTATCCCATTTATATCACAGTTATTACATTCAAGGGATAATCCTAACCCATATTGTGGTGAAAATTATTTATTTCAATTAAAAGGTTTTTTCCAGGAAAATTAATTTTAAAATAATTTTACATTTGTTAGCTTTAAAATTGTAAAACATAAAAAATCTGATTATTAATACAAGTGCATAATAGGGGCTTGAATAAATATATGCAAAATATCAGACATGTACAACTAACACAATTGAACTAAAAATAAATGCTATAAAACAGCTAAAAACTGATATCCAAGTTAATTTTTTTAAATCAAATAACATCTTTTTGTAGAGTATGATTTTTGAACCATAGAAATTAATAATTAAAATTTTAAATACATTTCATAAATCGTTAGATTTACAGAGTATTCTGAGGTAGAGTGAATTAAGCATTTGATAGTTGAAATGTAAAAACGAACGAAATTTACCCCCCACGTTGTTTTTTTTTACTAAAATTCTTGAAGCTGCCGATGATAACATTTTTGGTCATTCATCTGGTTCATGTAGATATTTTTCAATGGATCCATCAGATTATCTTGTTTTTTTTGTATTGATAGACTCTTTCCATTTCTATCCTTAACTATTATTTGTTTTCACAAATTGGTGACAATAAATATAATGAAAAATGTTTTTTATAATACACTAAAAAGACAATAATATTAATTTAATCGATAGATGTGTGAAGTAGGTTATTATATTCTTTGATCAATGAATGACAATGAATGGTGTACACCTTTGCACTCAATGCCTTTATCATTATCTTATAAAGCCTTAAAATTATCTCCCATCTAATGAGGTTTAATTCTTCTTGATGTCTATTGGACCATATGGCCATAATAAAATGAAACTGTTGGATAATGGATATATTGATCATAATTCTGTAAATATATTGATATCTCATTATTATTGCTTATTATTTTTTTTTTGAAAGTAAAAGAAAAATTAAAGAAACAAATGTTTTGAAAATTAAATCCGACTACGGCAAAAACCATATTTATTTATTCAAAAACTTGTATTGTATACAGGAGTAATTCCTAGACACAATTCGCCTTGAATTTTGTGTATTCAAATAAATATAGTTGAGTTTCTTCTCCATTTATTAGTTTCTCATGATGGAATACTTTAACTTTAACTTCTAATGACATACTTTTTTTAAATAACAACCACATAATGACTATACAGTGCTAGTCAAAAGTCCCCTACCCCCCCTCGTATCTTTTGAACGGGTATACTTATGATAATGAAATTTGGAGGGTGGAAATAAACGGATGTAGGCTTCTCAACTGGTCATAACAGGTGACGCAATAGTCATAAATGACGTCACAAGGCCACTGTGACCAATAATTTTAAATGGGACCCTATGGCAAGTGACAGCTCGTTTGAAAGGTATTGACAATACCTATCCAGTCATACCAATTTTGTTTGGGTTTCGGCTGATTTTGATTGATAAATTGAAGAAATACGAAAATTATAGTTTCGCATTTAATTAATAAAGATTTCAAAGTACGCCTCTGGTTAATTGTCAAAAAGGTTGACGTTTTTGAATTCTCTACTTGTCAAAAGTGTTTATACCTTGAAAATTTACCTAAGCTATTGTTTAACGAGACGTTTAAGTGTTTACATAGGCAAAATGGTACTACTGTAGTCGACAAAGTAGCAGCTATCTTAATAATTGGTGAATGTAGAAACAATTTCCATGCAGCGAACGACTGTTTAATGAGAGGTACCCGATCGCCCTATATCGAGGGTTTATTTGAGGGAGCTTCTTCGAAGTTTGAAGCATCAGGTAGTGTTCAAGATGCCAAGCGATCTGGTCGACCAACAATTAGTGATGACAAAAAAATTGACATAATTGGAGAAATGGTAGTAAACCCTACTTCTTCCACAGCCCAAGTTGCGTCTATCTGTGAAGTCAGTCAAAGGACAGTACATAGGGTGTTGGCTAAAACAAATTTCATCCATACAAATTAAAATGGTGCACCAACTTTCAGATGATGACCCCGACCGAAGACTAGAATTCTGTGAAACTATGTCCAATAAAATGAACCAACAACCAGGCTACATACAGACAATTTGTTTTAGTGACGAAAGTACTTTCTTTCTCAATGGAAATGTTAACACTCAAAATGTGAGGTATTGGAGTGACACAAATCCTCACATCTTTCGTGAAAAACATACTCAATTTCCAGAAAAAGTAAATGTTTGGGCAGGTATTTTGGGAAACCATATAGTTGGGCCTCTTTTCTCAATGCTAACTTAACCGGTGAATTGTATCTGGAGATGTTACAAAATGATATTGAGTCGTTAATTCTTGAAATTCTAGAAGATAATCCAGATGAATTCGACAACTTGGAAATAACGTTTCAACAAGATGGTGCTCCTGCACACTATTACGGTGCAGTAAGACGTTACCTAGATGAAGAATATCGTGGTAGATGGATTGGACGACGAGGTTCGATCGAATGGCCAGCTCGGTCACCGGACCTTACACCATTAGATTTTTTCTATGGGGGTACTTGAAATCTAAGGTTTACGCTACAGCACCTGACAGTATTGCCATTCTGAAACAACGAATTGTTGAAGAATGTAGGGCCATTTCCGCTGACACACTGGGACGAGTACGACAAGAGTTTAGCAATAGGATGCATTACTGCCAGGAAGTAGATGGAGCACATTTTGAACACTTATTATAAGAACTGGTTCTTAAATCTTTATTAATTAAATGCGAAACTATAATTTTCGTATTTCTTCAATTTATCAATCAAAATCAGCCGAAACCCAAACAAAATTGGTATGACTGAATAGGTATTTTCAATAGCTTCCAAACGAGCTGTCACTTGCCATAGGGTCCCATTTAAAATTATTGGTCACAGTGGCCTTGTGACGTCATTTATGACTATTGCGTCACCTGTTATGACCAGTTGAGAAGCCTACATCCGTTTATTTCCACCCTCCAAATTTCATTATTATAAGTATACCCGTTCAAAAGATACGAGGGGGGGAGGGGACTTTTGACTAGCACTGTATATAAGAATGAACAAGCAGTTCCATTTGTATTTATATGAATTACAATGGCCCGAATTATTTTTCTGGAAAATAACATAGCAAGGAACAGGTAGGCCCATATGATAAAACCAATTGAAGTATAAATCCAAGAGGGGTGACATGTACTTCCTTTGGCATTATTGTTAGTCGGATAAAAAAAATTACGTTATTTATTTATTTGATTTATTAATACATCGTCTCAAAAAACTTTTACAGTTTTTGATACGGACATACAGAAACAAATAGATTGTGAAAAAAGGGGATAAAATTAGAATAAAAAGGTAACTATACAAAGGTTATTTTGTAAATGGTATAATTTGAAACTTAAATGTAAAAGTATTACATGCGACATTATGTATTCAGTTGTAATACCACAAGAGAGGAGAATAAAGTGAAAATAAATTGACAGATTTACGAAAACTTGTTGCCATGCAATAGACACGAGAGCCCAACGGGCTCGAGAGGAGTCATTTCATTGTTGTTTATAGCACAACATTTTAAAAATTTCAGAAATTGAGTGAAAAAGATTGAAGGGATAAAAATGTTATTGAAATAATCACTTGTTTGGTTTTCATAATTTTTTTATAAACTTTAATTTTTTCACCACAAAATGAAGAAGTTAAAAATTATTCTCAATTCATATTCTCTTTTCATAATAAATTCATTGTTTATGAAAAACACATTTAATTATGAGTGTCAGATTCTTTGGAAGCAAATCCATCTGATTACAAATTATGTTCATCAAGAGAGATTTTAAATAGCAAGTTGAAATGCATTTTGCAAGAATAACATTACCAACTATTTTTTTATAGATTCTTGACGATCATGAGTCTCTCTACAGGATTAACTATGAACGATTAGTAGTGCAGCTGAATAATTTGAAAAAGTTTGTTATTAGATCGAAGAGTGTCTTGCCTATCTATGACTTTACTTTCGTAGGACTTTCCAAAGTGTTTGAGTGTAGAAGATGTAGCAGTGAAGTGGACTTGATTTTCGGTAAATGTTTCATTACATAAGATAAATGATGAACAAGAAAAAAATATATATTTAATTTTTCTTGTCACTTTTGACTTTATCCGCAACACAATTCACTCATAAAAATAAAATAAATAATTAATTTCTCTCTATTAAAAACACAACAGTTTCAGTGCTTTTGATGTTTGAATGAATTTTAACCTTATGTATCTCATTGAGGTTTTCTTCATAAAAACAAAAGGAAATTTCATAGAGTAAGAGTAAACATGTAAGGTATTCTTTCCCCCCATTCTCAAATTTTATATATTTTCAGAAATTGAAAAATGTTGCTAGAATTATGTAGTTATATTTCTTTGACAAGTTAGTATCAAAATTTCACACATAGCATACGTTTATCTACTTTACTGGACACTGGGTTGAAAGTGATGTGGAGCAAATTGAAAAAAGCTATCTCTATTTATTTTTTGAACGGAAATGATAATATAAAATCATGTTCTTTCATTATGGGCCCGACATGAATGCAAAAAGTGGAAAACTCAATGCTTTCAACTCACTTGCCAGATAAATATAAAGTTCTGAGATAATTATTGGTTTTAGAGAGAATTCTGAATAGAAGGCCAAGCTCGAAAAGGTCTATTTTTGAACCTAAAGAGAATGATCTGGAAAAAGCCTGGGAGGTGTTTGAGAATCTTCATGCTGATCTACCATGTGGCCCAAAAGAATATAAGGTACAGTAAAATAGTAATATTTTTTCCCTATGGAAATTTTCCCACCTTTTTCTTCAAACCTCTTACAATCGCTATTAGGTTTTTTCTGATCTTTTCCTTGGGACAAAATATCAAAATCACAAACAAAAACTTATCAAACTTTTTTAATGGGAAAAGATGAAATTTCGATTATGACTTCTATTTCTTGGAACAAGTGTGTCCTGCTAGGCAATCTCATCTTAGGGTGCAAAAATTTATATATTATTTCTGGAATTTCACTCATTACGATCATTTGAAATATAGCCTTATATTTCAAACACATTGCAGAAGTTCTCCCTAGTTTTTTGGATATTTTTTTCATCTTTGTAGTGAACAGCTTAATGAAGTACGTTTTTTACTCTGCTTACTGAATACAATTGGAATAATCTTAATTTTCAGTTACTCAACTTGAATGAAGAATTGTCAAATATACATTTTGAAGACCTGAATTTTTGCCATAACGTCCTACTGTGTAATTCGAAGTATGTCAATGCAGCTTTGCAAATTCTGCAATCAGAAAAATCAGAAATCTTGAAGAGACTTAATTTTAGGTCATGTCTGTTTCAAAGTGAGTTTTTGCTTACAGTACACGTCTATAAAATCACCCCTCCTAACGAACTTTTACATTGTATGGTTCAGGAAAAATTGCTCAGACAGATTAGTTCTTATCAAGGGATGAATATGTATATGTGACTATCCTCATAGTGCCCACCAAAACTTCAAATGGCT
Source organism: Gonioctena quinquepunctata (assembly GCA_018342105.1). Taxonomy (NCBI): domain Eukaryota; kingdom Metazoa; phylum Arthropoda; class Insecta; order Coleoptera; family Chrysomelidae; genus Gonioctena; species Gonioctena quinquepunctata. The sequence goes on along the minus strand of JAFIRS010003347.1, from coordinate 96,023 downwards.
TTACTGGTGATACTTAAAAAAACTTGATGAAACATGAATGTTTATTAAAATTGTGTTACGATATGTTGGTCAGGTCACTAGCTCCAGTCTACTGATATCAGAAATTTCACATATTTGTTATTTTATTACATGTATAGAGAAAACAATTCTAGAGTATTTTGGGCAACAATATATAAACATAGAAAAAAAAATTATCTGATATTAAGTCAACTATTTTCGAATATTTCTATATTTCTAGCTTATGTCATGTAATAAATTCCCATATTTGTGAAGTTGAAAAAAATTCAACAAGTTGCAGCTCATAAACCCACTAAGATATTAATTGTAGAACTACTTCAACAGACGAATACTCTGTCTCATAAACTTTCATTTGAGATATCACAATTGGGGTTGTGCTATTTATGATGGAGTTATCTATAGAGGGAGAAGTTACTTTTATTTATTTATTCATACATTTCATTTCCTTCATTATATTTAAACAAAATCTTGGGTCTGAGTGTATTTTTAGGGATGAGTTTTTTTAGATTTCTCATTAACTCAAATAAGAATATGAGTTTCAAAAAGGCTAGATATGGAGTTGAAACAAACTCTACTGATCATCCTTTCCAGAATATTGCCCGAAATTTGAAACACTTGACGGAACTTGAAATTTTTACATGCAGAGAGTAAGGTAGATCAGACTTGCTTTGATATCTTCAAATTAATAAATGGCCGTTTCCAGATGTAGCGGAAATGGGGTTATGTCTGCTTATCCTCTGATAGGAATGTTTGAAAACTTGCAGAAGTTAACACTGGAAGTTCCTGTGTTACTTGATGGTTCGTTTTTGAAACAGGTAAAGAAACATATGTTTGTAGTCGTTGTTGAAGGTTTATTTCTTTTGTGTTTTTTAGGTTCTCATGAAGTGTCAAAAGTTAGAATGGTTGAGCCTCAAATGCATAGGTCAAAACCCAAAATTTATTATCAACTTGTGCCAGAATTTGAAATACTCCACGGTTCTCAAAAACTTTAGGTGTGTTAATTTTCTATTTACATAGAGAAGCAAAAGTTTTATAACATAGGAAATATTTTATATTAACCATTTCACAGAAAATACCTGGTGTCTCACATGCTCCAAAATATATAATTCAGCAAATACATTTCAAAACCATCTCGAGGATTACTGAGAATTGAAAAAAAAAATTCATTTAAAACTCATGGAATTACAAGTGTAACATTTTTGCAAATTGTACCTCTTTTAAAATAATTTTTAGGCTTTTCACAAAACAAAAAATCAATGTTCTCTCTGAGCCCAACTTCGAATTTTTTGATTCAATTGTCCTTTAAGCAAACCTGAGTTTCTGGTTAATTAAATCTTGGTAAATATTGACCTTTGTGATATTTCAGATTAGAACATAGTGAAATGGTTATCGACAAAATTCTCTCAAGCCTTACCCATATCAACAATAAACTTCTACGGATATATCTGAGATGTGATAATCTTCGGTTTACAAACAATTTAGAACCGTTTTCTGATTTCATGGAGAACAATCCACAGCTAATTTTTTTCTTCCTAGTCATCAGTAAGGCAACGACAAAACAAATAAGTGACATTCAGAAGACTATCCATGGATTTAAGAAAGGGAACCCAGCAAAGATTTTCTATGTCAAGAAGGATATTGATTCTTTCACTGGAGTGTTTCCTATCCCAAAGGCTCATCATGATATTATTTTCAATAGAACCAAAGTGTCTGTAATTAATTTTGATGAATTTTGAGTGTGGGCTTTGGTTTTTGATTGAAAAGACGTTTGTTTCTTCTGAAAAATTGTACATTTAATAACTGACCTGCACTCTACTTTCTCACTTTGGCTACATTGAGAATCATTTTATTATCTACCCAAAACACAAGATTTACTGTTATTTATTTATTTATCAAAAAGTCAGTATGAATAAATATATTAGCCGATTGAGTTGATCTTTGATTTATTATTTATAGACTAACCAACTGCAGTTTTCATGAAATATAATCAAAATCTCATAATCTTCATAGGTAGAGTCCAGAAACCAAGATGGATTTTTTTATTACATTCAGAATTGTCTCCATTTTATTTATCATTAACTAGCGGGTCATGTCCAATGAATGTTCAGTGTACCTCAATCGCTAGATAAGTTGATCAAAACATAACTCGAGTTGCATGAAAACCTATATAAAAGAGCTTTCTAATTGTAGAAATTCATTCAAAATCGCTTCTGAAGTTTCTGAAATCTATGTTACATGTATTAAATATAACTAAACCTCAAATCTCCTTTTATAATAAGAATTGTCTATTTCTTGATTCAGGACATGAAGCAACTTGCTTGTTTTTTTATTCTTGATCTTTATCATTAACTGGGTGACCATGTCCAATGCAATGCTGCTTGGATTGGGATGTTCACTGCCTCAATCGCTAAATTACTTGATTCAACCATAGTAGCATGAAAACCCTATATTTTGGAAATAAATAAGCTTTCCAACATTGGAACAATATTCGAAATCAGTCCTGCAGTATCTGATTACTCAGTTTACATATATTATCTATAAAAAAACCTATGCTGGATTCCGTAAGGAATGGTAATACTGTATGAGACAATCAACATAAAGTAAGCAAAAACACTTTTAACTGTGATTTTCACTAAACTGGATTATAAAACCACGACATGTGGATTAGGTGGATTTAATCTGAATTACAATTGTAATGTTTTGTTATAAATATAAAGAGCAGGTAGAGAGGTATAATAGGTAATCACAGAATAATCCATATAGGTTAAGTGGCGACCCTAAAAAAATATTTGGGGAAATAGTATGAATATATAGATGATCATATCGCCACTGGGTTGCCTGGTCTAGGCCGGCTGATATGCCTAGAAAATAACGTCACGTCTGATTTTGCGACATTTGCAAATAATGCAAAAAGATGCGCATTTTTAGAAAAACAGTCCAAGAGTACCTTTTTGTAGATATAACATTTTCAACAAAAAAGCTTTCATGTCATTGTAACGAAGTTACTAGTTTCTCATTTGTTTAAAACAATCCAACAAGCTCCGTGTTGAATGAATAGTTATTTATTCAACTAGTATATTAATGGTGGCGATTAATGATCGGGATATTTTAACGCGAGAGCGAAGCGAGCGCGTTAATATTCGAGATCATTAATTACCATTTTAATATACAAGTTGATTACAAACATTTTCCGTCGACCTTGTTCCTTGGATCAACGTGAAATTTTGGATATCCATTTGCTTTAACAAGGAGGAAACTTACAATATTTGGATTCGAAAATACATAAATTTGACAGCCCAAAGGTAATATGATTTGATATTTGAATAATATTCGAATTCGTGTATGTTTAGTTGCGTAAACCAGAATGATGCATTAATGGAGAAATCGACCATTTACAAGATATTAATGGTCGATTTCGGTGTATGTTTGGTTGCAAATATCACCATCATGCATTAAAAGAGAAATTGAAGGTTAATAGGGGTCATTAACGATCGATTTCATGTAGATTGAACTGACTCGTTGTTACGAGGTCGCCGGAAAAATGAATATAAGTCCTATCTCCGTTAATAATAGTCATAAAAATACCGTTCATGTACGAAATAAAACTACCTAGACAGCAGTACCCCTCTCACATGTATGGTCGCTCGTAAACTTGTAATTTAGAAACCCGCTTTGCTAGTTAATATGGCTAATGCCATTTTGCATCCCGTCCTTTTTTGAGCTTTTGTACTACTGTTTAAATCTCCCAGCATGAGCTTTTGATTAAGTTGATACATTCTGCATTATAAAGCTTACACCCCTTTCCACTTCTGAAGTATGTTTGTCCTGTCTATGTAGTTTTGAGGCTGCCGTCAGCCGTCCTGTATATAGTTTCAACTTGGAGTATAAAATGAATGTGTTATAATCGACCTAGAAATGACTATTTTATTTACTTGGTTTAGAGCTTTGAGTTGAACAAATTCTTGTGCAGTCAGCACCCAGGTTCGAAAGCCAGTCAAGGGTCTTTCTGGCCCCGTTGTGTTGGTCAATACTATACTGACCCCTGGAGTGTTTCATGTCTTCACTGAGACTGCCCGGAGCAAAGTGCCCTTTTCACTATAACAGAAGGTGGCGCCCGAGGCAACTCCGAATTTGATAGAAACGCGCCAAGATCAGGTTGAAGCGGGAAAAGACCCTTACATCATTTTCATTAAAAATAAGTATACCTGAACAAAACAAAAATAGAAATAAAAAAATGATTATACGGTAAAGTTTCGTTTTTCGAAAATAAGATTTGAAATTGAATTTCAACTCATTATTGCATAAAAGTATAGGTTTTTGGGAAACATAGCCCACAATCTCCTACTTCCTGCTGAACCGGTGATGACATTTTGACAATTTTTTTGTCAAAATGTTCTTAATGTTTCTGCTGAAAATGTTGATAGGACCTTGATAGTCATATAATGGAACCGAAAGTGATAAATTATAGATTACACTTGCAGAAATAACTGCGTGAAACCCATGCTTGTACCCCATTTTTGAATAACATGGAGCACATTAAACTCTACCATACAGAATAATTTTTTGTTTTGTTTCGATTCTTTTACCTATACCGATTTTTCTGCTGCTCAACCCAATAATTTAATAGGTGATTAACATATTTACTGTTGATAACTGCTATAGGAGTTGACGTATATTTTCAATATTTTCTCGAAATTCACTATTACGTGGAAGCAAGTCATGTAAGTAAGTTTTGTGACACCCCAAAGATGGAAAAAGCTGCCTATAATAAAACAAAGAAAATTAACACAACAAGAAGTTGTATATTTTAATCTATTCCTCCAGTGAAGTGGAGACGAATGTACATTTATGTTTGTGGTTTCAAAACATTCATTTCCAGAAGATAGTATTTGATAAAATAATTTTTTGCGCTTGATGACAGCTCTCCGTTATGGAACTGGGAGGATGTACTAGAATAAAACTTTTTAACAAAAAATCAAACAGACGAGAAAAGAAACAGAAAAGTGAAAAATAAAATAAACCTTTTTAGATTTAATTACCGAGCTCCTAAACTAATGTAAGTAACTAATTTCGAGTAGGCGCCAAACAAACAAGCAAATTCGCCGGAAATTGCCGAGCGTTTCCGAAGTTATAACAGCTACCCGAACGAGCACACACGTGAGGGCATACATCCTTGCGATGGTCGTGCAAGGAGCGCATTTTTGGAATATTATTGTTTATCGCTGGAGATTTCACGTTGCATTTTCATGTTATGTTTTTTGTCAGTTTAATTTTGTGTTAATTTTTTTTTTAATTTTAATTACTTTCTTAATTTTTTATTTCTTATAAAATATTTACCTACCTTACTTCGACTATTTATTGTTATATAATATAAAATACTTATGAAACAGCAAATCTTTTTATACCAACATGGGTAGACCTGCAAAAAATGCTGCTCGAATGAGAAACCGATATTAAGAAGAATCTAATGATGAGGGAAAAAAAGGTTGGAAGCAAAAATAAGCCCAAACAAGAGGTAGCTGCTGTAAACCGATGAGGAGTTCCCTCGACTGTCTTTCTTCTCCATAATCAGATTAACTCCAGGTCTCCATTATGTTGTAGTGTCATCAGAACTCATATGTGTGCCAAGTTTCAACAGAATCGGTTCACAGGTGAAAAATCCATCATCCCCTATTTTTCTACCCTAAGGGGTGGAATTTCATTTTGAATTCAAATGGGACCAACTTCGAAGTATATCTCATTCAATGTAAAAAGAATCATCTAAATCGGATAACAAATAAAATTCAGTGTGTGAAATTTTTTTCAAATTTAAATGGGCCAATTTTGAGGTATACCCTATACCCTAAAAATCATCAAAATCGGGCTACTCTGTAAAAAGTTATTCGTGGTCAAACATAAAAAAACTAACCCTTTCGGTCCCAGTGTACATAATTTTGTAAACCTATACGAACTTCAACTGAATTTTGACCATTTGATCCGATTGTAACCTGAGTGTACCTCTTAAATTTAATTTAGAACTATACATGCCGCCATGTAAAGGTATAAAAATGCAAATTTTTATGATTATGGATTGTGTGAAACAGTTTTATATTTTTTTTTGTGGTCAAAGGTTTATTATCCTGAAAAACTAATAGTTTTATGCCTATTTGAATGTGATATTATTTGGAGGGATCAAATCTTGTATACTACCGTGCACAAGGGAATAATATCTACTGTAAGTACTAACCTAACTTTTTTCCCAACCCATGAGGAATTGTTGGGCATTCTGAACAATGATCAATCAGATCTCGAGTTTCAAGAGGATGAATGGTAAATCGATTTATGCCAACAAAATGGAATAATTCAGGTTATTAGTAATTGTATGTAGGTAAAAAGAATATCTTCAATTCTTTAGACATTGATGCTGAAGAAGAAGAGACACCATTTTATGCCAACAAAATGGAATAATTCAGGTTATTAGTAATTGTATGTTAGGTAAAAAGAATATCTTTAATTTTTTAGACATTGATGCTGAAGAAGGAGAGACACCATTGGGCCTTTCAAAACAGTCGCTGAAACCAGAAGTTGAAGAAATTGGAAATTGCAGTTGAATAAAAAATGTTTTATAATTTGAAGTTTTCAATTTATTAGATACAAAAAAATAACTGTAGATACAACTTTTCAGTCATCAAGTGGTAAGGAAATAGGTCATGACCTTTTAGTCCCAATGTGCACTGTAGTGCACGGGAAACAGAAAAAGCGGACTTTGTACTTTTCACCAAGAAATGCAAAATAGGAACTCTTCCTGGAATACTAATCTCAGGAGAAGCTTCCGTAAAGAGGGTCGTCAAAACATCTTGGAGTCATCATAGACTCTAAGGTCGACCTGGAACGGAGCAGAATATAAATTGCACCATCGCTATCTGCTCCTATTGGGCATGCTGAAGATCATTCGGCAATAAGTGGGGCCTGCCACCTAAAGCCCAACACTGGATATATACGGCGATTATTCACCTGACATCAGTTGGTGGACCGGCAACACTAAGGGCAAGACTTACAGTTTCAATTTAAATATTCAATTTACAATAGAAAAAGAGATGGAAAACAAATGGCCTTTTTTGAACTTTATGGTCATGAAATGTGATGATGGCACAATAATGAATGGTTCATGAAACCGGAGGGATAACTTATCTCTCTGAACACTCTTCAAGTCAAAAAGTAAATAATGCCTTCAATCTCATTTCTAGAGCTATGACACTCAGTGACGACTGTTTTTATTCTGTATCTCGTTGGACTTTCCCAAAATATAAAGATATATTTATCGACGGATTCCCATTGATTTGCCTTTTGTAATTCAAAAACCGCCGGAATTGTATTTACTCAATTGATATGTAAGGTAGCAACTGAATTAGAATCAGGCGTGGGTTATAGTATTCCTTGGAAATATGGAAAATGTTATATGGCTCGAACCAAACATAACTGACATATATAATATAGCAACATAACTATGATCGCTACGAAAGAAACAAAAACTGCATTCGCCACACACCATTTCAAAACAAATAATTTTATCAATTGTAATTGTCTTCTTAGCGTTAGAATAGATATTTTCATTTTTGAAAAAGGAATAAAGTACAACCCAGCGAGCAAAAACATCCCTTGGAGGTTTTGGGATGTTTTGAAAATGTTGGCATGAGGATGTTTCTTGGACACGTAATATGAACTTCTCAAAGAGGTCTTTAAATGATGTTGGAAGTATTGTATCTGTTCTTCTGTGGCATTTCTTTGTATGCCTACTGAGAAGTCAAATTTTTTTTTACTTGTGGATGTTCTTTCTAGACATTCCAGATATTGAATATACATTTTTATTGTCCAGTTTCATAATGGTTCACGACATTTTTTTTTAATAAGTTGATCATTTCACATTACGAAAAGTTAAAAATGTCATGTGAATTAAATCTTACAGTATTTATATTTTTCGACCCCTCACTTTCAACTATTTATTTAATTTTGTATTCCTTCATTTAAATACCAATACCTCCTATTTTACACAGGACAGAAACAGCATATTCTTATACTTTCACAAGCAAATGAAACCATGATTATTCATTATAATAAAAACCTATGAACAAATGACCTACCCACTTATTTTCTGCTTTCATTTTGAAATTCCTGCCATGTTACAATTTGGCCATTTAGTATGCTAAACCACATGGAACACTGTGAAGCGTTGGTTGAAGTTTTTTTTAATGTTTAACTGAGTAAAACTGGAAAGTGGTGAGTGAACATTACCAATTACATGAATACCCCACAAGAGGTTATCTTGAACGATGGAAGGTAGTGACTAAAGTTTATCTTTCAGTCGCAGATGGTTCCACATCTGATTTTATGAACATCCTGTTCTTATTTTCAAACAAATCAATATAATAGACATTTTTTATATCAATGAATAAATAAATGAAGTAAGTATTACAGGAATTTAATGTATTAGCATAGTTTAGAAATATAACCTCAAAAGTATCCAATGGGTATTTTTTGATAGAGTGTTCGAATCTGTAATGAAACTGTATCATTGAAGATTGAGGATGCTCGAAAAAAACTAGATGTTTTCTTTAGTTTTCAGATTATGGGGAGTTGGAAAATGAATCACAACGTCTCATATTTTCCAACAGACTTATGGGAACTAATAGAAGAATTCGGTTTGTTATAATACTGAAGATTCACTGTGAAAATTAATATTTTTCAAATATAATTTCAACTAAATCTTCCTTCCCAGAGATACAATTGAATTTATTGAAATTATATATAAGAATAAAATATCCAATATTGCAACTTTCTTCAAAATTGGTGGTTAGTATATTTCACATAGAATCTGTTTCACGAGATGAAATCTTGATTTCAGTACCCTAAGAAATATAAAAGCCTTGTTATAAAAAACCCCTATTTTTATTTTTCAGCATCAACAAAATAAATTAAAGAAAAAGATTCACTCAGAATGTGTGAAGTTCGTTTTTTCAAGAAGAATCTCCATTTAGAGTACATGATAAACATCCTAAAAGAGGGATGCATTCCAATAAAAATTGAAAAAAAAACTCAATTTCAAATAGAATGTGACACCTTTGAATGTCCAAATAAATAACAAAAGACTTCAGAAAGTGATCTCTAGGAATGTTTTATTTACAGCGATTTTATGTGAGCAAAACGTTTTGGGAATGTTCTGTTGTGTCTATGAAAAGGCTATCAAAAAAACATAGGACAAGTTCTTTTCGTGACATCCCAGGGACATCCTGAAAATCGCCACCTGCGGCGGACATTGGCTGTTCTATAAAAGTTCCATTCATGTATAAACAGAACATCGCAGTGGATGATCAATGTCTCAAAATCTCGTAGGTATTTTCAACGTCTCTGAGATGTTTTTGTGCTCGCTGGGAATAAACCGGAGGCCACATTGTTCAATCGAATGAAACAGAATTTGCACAAAAAAAACTTTCATATAAATATCTCGGCTAAGTTCAGAGATAGGTCAAATCATTTGGGTAGTTTCAAAATGGTGGCTGTTGAAAGATTGGAAAAAATCTCAAATCTTTCATTTCCATATCAATATTGGCAAACTATATGTCGTTTGATAGAACTTTTTGAGCCCCACAACTTCTGATTCATTTTTTTTTGAGATGCAAACCAAAAATGAAGCTACCATACTCATTGGCTTGACTACTCGTAACTTTCGAAAAACTTCCAATGACCACTTAGACTACCAATATGCAGCTCCTCTCATATCTGTGAAAATGTAAGGCAGACTACCCATACTACACTAAAAACTGGGAAAAAAGTGTACAGAAAGGCAAAACGACATACATATAAACTAGGAAAAACTAGACCAAAATCAATACAAAAATGGCGGCGAAAAAAAACAATAACAAACTTACAGATAACTATAACAATCTCAACTCCAAATGCACCCACTAACAAAATGTGTTTATTTTCGGTATTACTACAAGCAGATATGAATAAAAAAATTATAAACAAAATGAAGTATAAATAACTTCCAGGAAATTAATACACAAAATGACGTTCTCCATCATAGATGCCTTTCATTGGAGAATTTACACAATTTTCATCAGGACAACTTTTAGAATATTGGGAGAGATCTGCGAATAATAAAAGAAGGCAATTTGAACAATAATGAGTTGAATCATTCCAACCCATTTAATTGACGTATCTGAACCGTACTGCCTCGACTGATTACATGAGTTGGTCCTATTTTTCTGAAATTTCTGCTTTATACCCTAAGATATCGCATTAAAAATGGACACGGACGAAGTTTACTTTTGACTATATCGCGACATTACTGAATACCTACTCGCGTTATGCTTTTTATCGCCCAATTGTTTATTATTGTTCCGACTATTTCTTATTACCGCGTTCACTTCTGGAGTTGCTGCTGATACCAAACCCTATAAAAGACTATCAAGCTTCTATTTGTTATTTAATTATTAATTTATATAAATCGTCATGTTTTGAAAATATCGTTATCCCTGAGATTCATGAGTTTGTTTGTTGAAGTCAATATCATTTATCTACAATGGGCAGGTGACCTAAGCTCTCACTGTCTTTCTCTGATTATGCACATATCAAATTATATAATACACATTCCTGCGTTTTTTTCTTTAATTTGGAAACAGACTACAATATCTACTTTTTTCTAACAGTTTAAAATATTTTCACATTATTTCAGTAAAAGTAATGCGCAGTGTTTTTCAACGGTGAATTAGAATTGAGTTATTCAGTCGGTATTCATTATTGTTTTGTGTTGTGAAGTGTGAATAAACGGATAACAATAAGTTCAGTATTTTAATATCAACGAACCCCAGATTCGTAACAATTGGTGTCAGGAGTGAGAATGTTAGTGGCTGATTTGGGGAAAATCAAAATTGAATACAAGGAATACACCCTATGACGGGATGAAAGCCATAATGGCAAGGATCAAGCAGCAGCCGAGGAGAAGATGAGAAAAACAAGAGGAGAAAGAACGTCGACAGAGGGAAAGGCGATGGATATAAAAAGAAAAAGGAAGAATGGTGTCAAAGAGAAAAACAAGAGGAGAAGGAATGGAGACAGTGATAAAAACAAGAGGAAAATTAACGGTTGCAAGAAAATTTCCGGAAAATTCTTGAAGAACGAAATATTGAACAAGAGCAACAGAAAGCTTTCTCGAGCAAATGTTCCAGAAAACTGAAGGATAAATCGCAGGAAGAAGTTAATGCAGTACGAGAGAAAGCAAAGGAAGAAGTGTAGATGGTGCATCAGAAAACAAGGCAGCATTTGAAAAAGTTGCTTCATTGAAGAGCCAAGACCACCGTGACAGGGTTGTCACATCCAACAATTCCGTGAAACCACACACATTCGAGTGACAGTCACCATGGTCCCTATATCGTAGTCGATTCGAGGCTGCAGCAATACACAATGAATGGAAAGACGAAGGCTACTGCACTTAAAATGGCCTTGAGAGGATCTGCTTTGGAAATGATCTCGAAAGATCAGCATCGCAAGTATAGGGACCTTATTGTTGCTCGAGAATTGAGATACGGCAACCAATATCGAGAACAGTTGTATAGGGCACAGTTGAAAGCACGAGCGCAGAAATCTGATGACAGTCTGCAGAAGTTTGAAGCAGATATGCAGAGATTTATCCAGCTTGCCTACTCAGATGCACCAGAGGATTTCAAAGAACAGTTTGACGGATTGAGATAGCGAATAGATCACTTTTGAATCTGGTAACATCTCACTGTTGAGATTACAGGTTATGACAATGGCATAAATAATCCTTTTATTTCCACAGCTCGACGGATGTTCTGATTCTCCACCTCAGGATATTATTTGAATATATTTTGATATTTGGGCACATTCATAACTGTCTGACTGACGAGAAGAATCCAAATCAAACTTTCAGTTATTTAGAATTTAGAAATGTAATATATGTCATTTGTCCACGTTATAGAATATCAAAACAGAACAGACTTTTTGTCTGATCTGACCACACTACATATATTGAAATATATTGTTTTATGATTAGGATGAGTTTTTGGCAGACAACTGAATCCTAACAGGAAATTATTAAAAAAAATTAAATGTGAAGTATTGAAATTTGTTGGGGGAGAAGGAAGTTGGAATTCTTCCATGTCTGTTCCTGTCTTCACTGAAATAACTCGTGGGTGGTGATAGCTAATTAATTTTACCATCCCTATACAAAGCAGGAGGACAGCTTTGCTAAGAGTTCTGCCAGGTCGTTAATCACAGATTGTTGATCAGATTCTATTGATCAGATTTCATTGATAAGATTTTCTTGATCAGATTTCGTAAACAGATCTTCAATTTCAATTGTATTTTTAATCCAGATATGAGATAAATCAATCCACAATAATGAACATCACGAGTTAACTCATTGTACAAAAGATAAATGAGACCACTAGAAGTTATTGCTAAATTAAAACTAGTTATTGGTAAACAAGTTAGACTGGCGGAATTAAATATCGGAGGCAGAGAATCGGAGGAACCCCAGAGCCAAGGAGGTCTTGGAAGACTGGATCATCAACTATTGGATCTAACCAAATATTGGTTATTGGGATGCCAAGGAAGGAATATCTCAAACGAGACTTGTGAACGGAAACATGTAAGGTTAAATGCATTTAATCAAGTGTTCGAACATGAAAACCATATTGCTATTGAAATTTATTTGGGTACCCGTTTACATTAGTCGCTGAGATAAAACAGTATTCTGCACTGATTATGAAAGTGGATTTTTTTTTTCATATGAATTCTATAAATGTGATTTGTTTATTATGAACCAGGAATTAAAGTGTAATTTTAAAGGTTCAGAGTTGTATTGTGTTATTTGGAGAATGTTTCTTGTACAGTGAGTTTATCTACAGAAATTGATAGAGGATGAGTTGGGTGAAGTACTTTTAACTGTAGATGGCGTCCAAATTTCAACTTTACAAAACCAACTTCATTTTCTATTCTAATTCTAATCACGTTACTAATTGAACAACGGCCCTTGCCCCCGCAATAAGAGTTAGCACTCGTACCTTTTTAGGACGGATTATTTTATAACTTTGAAAAATAAATAAGAAGCGGTAATAAAAATTGGCGCCCAACGTGGGGCTCCAAAAAATAGAATTCACAAAAATTTGTATTAACTCCAAATTCACAATAAAAAACAAGGTGTGTCATAATCTGGTGTTGATAATTAATTTTAAATTCTTGCTTGGTCTATTGGTCTATTGTTGTTGAATGTTTATATTGCCGTGTAGAGTATATGAAAATTGTTGCGGTACGCAATATTAACCTTGGCATATTGATTCTTGAGAATTTTACTGCAAAAATTGAGTTTATTGAATAATGGGAGGAAAAATCGAACCGTTTTTCCTCTCTGAGGAAGACATTGATTATGAGCTGAGAATTCGTGATTCAAAAGCTCCGAGGAAGACTATAACCTCAAAAAGAATAATTTTGAGTAGATTGCTTGGGCAGGAAACTGAAACTACTAAGTTGCTCGATGAGGAGTTTGATGTGGAAGAGGAAAAAGCTTTCATAAATAAAACTCTAGCAGACTTGGAATCATTAATAATGAATTTTAGAGGTCCATCATCAGATCCAATGAACAACATTATTGAAACTAGATTGACATATTTAACTGGTAGGGTCAAACGTTTCATAATTCCAGCGAAACCTGAAGAGGATAAAAATTCATCAATAGATTTCAAAGATCATGCGTAGAATTAGATGCCAAATTAGCAATTAATATTATCCCCGAAGTTATTCAAAATTCGCCACCAATTCTTTTCTCCGGAGTAGGGAAAACAGTACCAGTTTATAAGTGGGGAATTCAATTTGATGGTACCACTAGTTCGAAATCAATTCTTGAAAGAGTTGAAGAACTTTTTCACTCTCGTAATGTTTCAGAAACTGAACTTTTCAGTTCGTGCATAGATTTATTCACAGGTAGAGCTTTAATTTGGTATAGATCTATCAGAGAAGAGGTAAATGATTGGAACGATTATACATAGTCTTTTTAGTAGGTTAAATAAACCTATAGATAATCAGGAATGTTTGAAAATAATCAGGAGAAATATATTGCCAAAATATGTAGATCACTTAACTTTACTAAAAATAGATGAAACTAAGGACCTCACTGGTCTTTGTAAAAAGATAGATGAAGTAGCTGTCATCCAGCGGACTATTTTCCTCCCAAGTCGCTGAACTGCTTAGAATCCGATTTAGCTTATGTAGAAAAAGCACCTGAAAATAAAGATATAAAATCAAGAGGTTCGTGGAATAGTCAGAAAAAAATGCACAATCAATCAAAATCATTTACTGGGAAAACTTTCAATAGTTTTAACGACCAGTCAACTTCTCAAGTAGGTGCAGGCACTAATTCAAACCCAGTTTCTATTCGTTGTTACAAATGTAATAAGATAGATCACATTAAGCAAGATTGCAAAGAATATAGGAAATTCATTTTTTATACTTGTGGTAAATCAAATGTAACAAAAAACAATTGTCCTTCCTGTAAATCAAAAACCATGTAGAGGCAGTGGAACCTGGCCGTCAACTTTTCAATTAAAGAAAAGGCCGTAAAAGTAAAAATTCTCATAGGAATATCAATAAATTTGGAAAATATTTTGGAAAGGAAAAAAGAGAATTTTCTTGCGGTAAAGATTCTGAGAAAATAACTGTTAAACAAAAGTTGGAAGAGAATACATTTTTTGAAAATAAGGCTAACGTTGGTGATATACCTTTATTCATTTCCAAACCATTAGATAACAGGCCATACATTTCAATGCAATTTTATGATAATGAAATAATTTCATTATTGGACAATGGAGCAAATGTCAGTTGTTTGAGACAATATTGTTTGGATCTTTTAACAAAATATAAAATCAAACTAAACAGAACTAAAAGGAAAAATATCACAACTGCAGATGGCAAAGAACAAACGGTAAGAGGGGTTTGTAAAATTCCATAGGGAATAGTTGTAAATTGATAAATTTGTCAGTAATACCTTTTCTGAAGTGTGGGATTATTCTAGGGAGTGATATATGTAGAAAATTCAAAATTACCCTAAATTTTAGTGCTCTTGGCAAGTCCAAAGTGAATTGAAAAAAACATCAATGGTTTATCAAGTGCTCCTGAAAAACTAGATTCAGATGTAGGTCTATGTAAAATTCTTACTGAACAACAAGAAAAATAAATGATAAAGGTCATGAATTTATTCCAATCTATTTCTTCGGAAGATCGGTTGGGATTCACAAATAAAATTACAGCTCACATTAATAGAGGGGATCACCCCCATTCAAAAAGAGGCATTACAGAATGTCGCCATATATGTTAGAACACCTCAATAGAGAATTAGATAAGATGCTTGATTTGGGAGATGAATAATCTTCTTTCAGTCCTTGGAATTCTCCAGTTTTGTTAGTAAATAAAGCTGAATTCAGATTTTGTTTTAACGGAAGATCTTTGAATGAAATAACAAAGAAAGATTCATATCAACAATTAAGTTTGGATGAAACAAGTAAAATAAAAACGCCTTTTCAATTCCAGAAAGGGAGTTATTTCTGTTGTGTATGTGGGTTGATTACCACAATCTAGTTAATTTGATAGTTGTTTGAATAAAATTTCAAAGTAACGAAAATGAGAACTTTAATGTCTCTCTTGCGAAATACATTTCAGAACTGAATAACAAACTTAACAAGAGCAGCAAAGAGGCATACACTTTCTCTTGCCAGATGGTAAAAAGGTTACTAAGACGACCCTTATGGGTTGTAGAGAATAAACAGATGATACAATTAAAGTATTCATTGCTGGGAAGGAATTCACTGATAAAGTCTTTTAAGAAAAGGTCATTTTGTACAGAACAAATCCGCCCGCTTGAAAGCCATGAGGGTTTCAACTAAACATAACATCAATAGCCTTGATTGTCCGGTATAGGAAGAACACAAAGTTTACATGCAGGGCGCTGATAAATTCCATTGACTGTCTTTATCGTCACAGTTCGAACCACTCCGTCGGAACCAGGAAATAACTTAATGACTCTGCCCAAGAGCCATTTCAATGGTGGGAGTCAATCTTCTTTTACGAGAACAAGAGTATTCAATTTTAGTATCAGTGGATGAGTCTCCTTCCAATTTGTACGTATTTGCAAGTTGGATACGTACTCCTTCGTCCATCTAGACCAGAAATGTTGTGTCATTTTCTGGATGTGTTGGTAACAGCTCAAACGATTGGTTGGGGTTGATAGCCAATCACGATCCGGAACAGCAATCAGCTTGGCGCCAATTAAAAAGTGTGCCGGGGTCAGAAGTAAAGGATCATTTGGATCTGATGATAAGGCATAAAGAGGTCTACTATTGAGACAGGATTCAATTTGTGCTGTAAGTGTGGACAGTTCCTCAAAATTTAGAGAAGTGTCACCAACAATTTTTTTAAAGTGATATACCTTCTTGGCTCAATATAGTTTGAATAATGTCATTGGAATCTTCGAGGAATTTTTTCAACTGAGCCCTTGCTCCCACAAAGTTGTTGCCATTATACATTTTTTCACGCAATCTCGCAATATATCGCCTCAATGTAGCGATAAAGGGTTCCTCCATGACTTTAGTCGCGAAGCAAATCAATATATAGATGTATGATTTAGTTAATTTACAATTTTGTAATTTTCTATCCTTCAAAGGAAACGGCCCGCAGTAATGAACCCCGATAAATGTAAACGAACGAGCGGGGTAAGACTTTCCTTCGGAAGATCACCCATTATATTATTTATGCTATCCGCTATAAATCTATAGCCCTTGACACATTCATGTACCACCTTACGCGCAAGGTTACGCTCAGAAATAGGCCAAAAACGATGTCTGAGAGGTGCCAACAGAACTTGTGGACCTGAATGCAGTATTCTGACATGTTCATCATGTGCTGTCAAAATGGATAAAATATGTGCCTTTGGCAAAACGGCTGGATATATTTTAATAAATTCAAAATTAGAATACTTTAATCGAAAAAATCTATATTCTGCGAAATTCTCCGAAATTTGATTTTTGATGTAAAACACATCATTTAAAGTGCTACCACCTATAAGAAAATTATGAACGTAAAAATCATGGATTATGGTGGAGCTTATATCAGGATAATATTTTTCGAAATCAAGTGCAATTTCATGTAAAGCACGAATACATAAGAAACTTGCAAGTGTAGTGCCATATGTTGCTACGTTGAGCTCATAGGCGGATAAAGAATCTGACAAAGCAGAATGTCATAATATTTTTTGGAATAATTTTCTTTCTTCCTTCTTTATTAGAACTTGCCGATACATTTTTTCAATATCACCAGCAAGTATAATATTATGAATTCGAAAACGTAAAATGATTGGAATCAAATCATCCTCTATAGTTGGGCCAACCGCTAAAATATCTTTGAGCGAAAAACCAGAAGTTGATTTTGCGGAGCCGTCGAATACAACTCGAAGCTTAGTTGTCGTACTGCTCTCTTTAAAAACACAATGCTGTGGAAGATAGTAGCCATCTTCAGTCACTGTATTCAATCGAGACATATGACCCAAATCAATATACTCATTTATGAAATTTACCTACTGTGACTTCAGATATGAATTTTTTCTTAATTTTTGTTCTAGGAAATAAAAACGTTTCTCAGCAGTTTTAAGAGAATCGCCCAACTTCGAAAGAGGTTCTTTAAAAGGAAGACTAACTACGAATCGACCCGAGGAATCTCTAATAGTGTTTATTTTGAAATGTTCTTCCCAAAAAAACTCTTCTGGAGAAAATGGTTGTTTAGAGGGAAATTCCTCGATTTTCCAAAAACGTTCAACTTGCTCGTTGCGATCAATTGTATTTATGTTAAGATTGCAATGAGTTTGGGACGTTGATAAATTATCAAAAAATAGAGGACCGGAAATTATCCATCCAAATAAGGTTTTTTGTAACGTAGGTAATCTTGGACCTAATTTTATTTGTCCGGTACATATAATAATACGCATATCGATAGAATCACTCATATTGAAGCATGGGTCAGCCAATATTAAATTTGGCGGTATGTTAATCAAGTAAACTCGTCCATAACACAAGTAAACTCGTCCACCAACAAGGTCCATATGCTTTGTCCTGGTTACGAACTCCATTCTCGATTCAGGTTCAAAGGTGGAGTCTGCCTTTACGCTAAGGCTAACCTTTCATGCCAGCGTGAAGAGAGTTTGGAACCGAAAGACTTTGATGTGATGTGGTTTAAGCTATCTGATACCAAAGTGACTAAGTTCCTCTGCTGCCTTTACCTATCACCTAATGAACCTTCATATAACAACCTCTTTGAGTTTTTATCACTCAAACTGGACTACATTCAGGAGAACCATCCAACAGCTGAAACCATAATCATGGGGGACTTTAATGTACATAATGCTGCCTGGCTCAAATTCTCTAACAAAACAGATGATGCAGGTCGTCAAGCTGAGGCCTTCGCCATCACTCATGGTCTAGAACAACTGGTCGAACTACCAACCCGCATCCCTGATGTCAACAACCAGTCTGCCAATACACTAGATCTTTTCCTCACCACCAATCCTGACCCGTATAGAATAGAAGTTTGTGCCCCACTTGGAAACTCTGATCACACCCTCATCTCCACAATATGCTCTTTCCATTTACCATCGAGCAGCACAATACCACCCCGTCTCATGTGGCATTACAATTCGGCCGACTGGGAAGGTCTTCGTATGTTTTTCTCAGCGTTTCCATGGAAGAGAGTTTGTTTCTCTTCAGTAGATCCAACACGATGTGCTGAGACAATTTCTGAAATCATCATGTTGGGGATGCAAACTTACATACCGAATACCGAAAGAAGAACATCATCCGATAAGACCTGGTTTAACAGAAACTGCTCTAGAGCTGTGGCTTCCAAACAGGCAGCATACCATCGATGGCAAAAAATCCGGGACCTGAGACCAGAGCAGCATATGTTGAGGCTAGAGGCATATGCAAAGAGACAATAGAATGTTCAAAAGATGCTCATAATGCCAAAATAAGATCAAAACTTGTTGAATGTCCCAACGGATCCCGTTCATTTTGGTCTTTCGCCAAAGCTGTGGGAAGAAACTTCACTTCCAGCTCTTTTCCTCCCCTAACCAAAGAAGATGGAACACTAGCAACGACTGCCCAGGAAAAAGCCAATATCTTTGCGCACCTATTTGCTGGAAATTCCACTCTGGATTCTTCGGGAAAACAACCCCCGAACATTACACCTATTGACAGTCACATGCCCGAGATCACCTTTCGCCAACGTACTATCAGAAAGATTTTGCTGGGTCTCAACACCAACAAAGCCTGTGGATCTGACGGAATCCCGCCGATTGTTCTCAAGAAATGTGCCCCCGAACTAACACCTGTTCTTTGCAAGTTGTTCAACCACTCTTACAATTTGGGAGTATTTCCGTCCAATTGGAAAATTGCAAGAGTACAGCCAGTCCCTAAAAAAGGCAAAAAGACCCTACCTAGCAACTACAGACCTATCGCACTGCTATCTATTATTTCAAAGGTCATGGAAAAAGCCATCAACATCGAGCTCATGAAATATCTGGAAGACTCAGGAATTATCAATGATAGGCAATATGGCTTCCGCCATCAGAGATCAACTGGTGACCTGCTCGCATACGTCTCACATATATGGCAGCTATCTATTGAAAAGTATGGAGAAACTTTAGCTGTGGCATTAGATATCTCCAAGGCGTTCGATCGAGTTATGGCTTGCCCCCTCAGCTGTGTTCTCTGCTTGCTAGTTTTCTCTCAAACAGGTCTCTCCATGTAGTGGTCGATGGAGTTTCATCTGACACTCTACTCATAAATGCTGGTGTTCCGCAAGGATCCATTCTAGCACCAACACTATTTTTACTTCACATCAACGACCTGTTGAAAGCAACTTCATGTCCTGTACACAGCTTTGCCGATGATAGTACCCTCCATACCGCTTTCTCTTCCAGGGCCCCTATATCAGCCCGTGAAACCAGAAATGAACGAGGAAGAAATGTTAACAATATAAATATGGACTTAGCAACAATTCTCGAATGGGGATCCAATAACTTGGTAGAATTCAATGCAAACAAAACACAAGCATGTCTTTTCTCTAGAAAAGCCGATCTCACTGTGCCTAACATAACTTTGTCAGGAGTAACCATACCACTGAAGTCATCCATATCGATGCTTGGTATTACTATCAGCAATAACCTTTCCTGGGAAAATCACGTGAGGTCCATTGCCAAAAGTGCATCCCAAAACTTGGTTTTGTTTCGTGCCAAGAGCTATTTCACCTCCAGTCAGCTGCTTATGATCTATAAGGCACAGATCCGACCTGTCCTGGAATACTGTTCCCATATTTGGAGTGCGGCACCTAAACATATCCTGAAGCTATTGGATTCTGTCCAAAAAGGGCAATTCGTCTCGTCGGTGATGCCTCGCTTACAAACTCGCTCACTTGTCTGGAACACCGTAGAAAAGTTGGCGATTTGTCTCTATTTTATAGATATTTTCATGGGCGATGCTCTTCTGAAATATCAACAATCGTTCCTCCTTTGGCAGTCTCTTCGAGATTAACCTGTCAAGTTCAGTCTTCACACCCATTCGTGGTCACTTTGGAGACCTGCAGAACATCACTTTCCAAAGACTCATTCATCCAACGAACTGCGAGGCTTTGGAACTCATTGCCTAGGGAGGTGTTCCCCGAGGCATACAACCTCCAGAAATTTAAGAAGAACACCAACTCCTACCTTCTTTCCCTTGGTTCCCACGATGTTCTCTGAACATTACAGGATATCCCTTCTCGTGGGAACCAGAACATATAAAAAAAAAAAAAAAATTTTGAGTTAAATGTTATCGAGGGAATATTTCCTGTAATTTTCTCCAATACGAAACAAGATAAAGTGCTTTTACATGAATTTATTCTTGATTGGATATTTACACAGGTTCTAGTATCTAAAGAAGCTGAAGTTTGATTGATACCTGTGACGAGAATTTTGCATGTTTGTTTTTAGTTTGAGTTTTTCGCATAAACGTTTCGTAATATAATTACTCTCAGATCCACTATCAAGAAGTGCTCTGCATGTGTGTCTGTGAAGTAAGTGTAATAAGGTTGAAAAGGGAAACATTCTCAATTGAATATTGATAGAAAGATTTTTTTCAATTTCAGATTTTTTCTTTTGAGTTAGGGCCTTTTTAGAATATCTATCAGATGTAGTTCAATGCCAGCGTGGCTTTAGCCGGGGAAGTAGTTGTTTTCTGTTAGACATTCACAAAAAAATAACTTCATTTTAATCGTGGATTTTTCAATTCACAGAAAAATCTTTCTATCAATATTCAATTGAGAATGTTTCCCTTTTCAACATGAATACCCCACAAGAGGTTATCTCGACGATGGAAGATAGTGACTAAAGTTTATCTTTCAGTCGCAGATGATTCCACATCTGATTTTATGAACATCCTGTTTATATTTTCAACAAATCAATGTAACAAGGTATTATGCAAATTACCGCATTTGCGACATTTGCTGGCAGTGCATTGTTTAGTTGTATGATTATTTCTAGACAATTGATACAGAGCCGCAGGCGTTTTACTTCATCGTATCTACCAGTAGGATCTAAATTGAGGAATCTTGAACAATTATAATATGCGTGGTCTTGACCACAGATTACACATTTTTTATTATTAATTCCCACAAATGATTTGACAGATTTTGTGTGGGTGGAGGTAAAATGAGTTTTTTCATTGTTCAATGTTTCCAGAAGGCAACATCTCTCATTCAGGAAACCAAGGAAATGTTTTAATGTTGGTAGATCCGATTTTGTATTTTATGCTTCCCATTGCTGTCTAGTGATAGAATCAAGTTTGGTAGCAACTAAATGAATAATGAGAGTATCCCAATGCTCTGTCGGCAACTCCAGATTTTTCAGTGCACGCAAATGATGAGTTGTACCATCACGTAACTGACGTAAGATAGTAGGTACACGATTCCTTTGTTACTGAAGGTAGGTTGAAAAGTGCCTTTATATGATTCGAAACCAAAAGTTGTTTATTTTCGTATCTTTCCGTTAAACAAATCCACGCAGTATCATAATTAGCTTCGGAAATTTCAAGAGATTTTATAATATTTGCAGCATCCCCCTTTAACGATAATCTCAAATAATGAAACTTCTGAACTTTCGATAGAGATGTATTTTCATGAATGACGGATTTAAACGTATCTTTGAAAAATAGTCATTCATTGTATGTCCCGTCGAAAGTGGGCAAATTTAAGGTAGGTAATTTTATATTGACATCTGAGGGGATTGACTGATGAGATGAGGATCGAGACGATGATTCGTTTTCGACAAGTGGTGTTTTGGATATTATGTATTTCCGTGTATCGCTTATCGAGTCCTTCTTGATCGTCATCCGCTAATGAAATTTCTAGCTCATATTGTATATAATATTCATTCAATAAAGGTTCTACTTTGTTCAACCTCTGTTCTAATTGAATGATATCTGGACTTTCGTCAGAAAGTTTCTTGTAATAGGTTTCGAAACGGGTCAGCTGGGATTTTATCATTCCCCGTTTTTTCTTCAATAAAGCAGCCATTATGAGAAATGATTATCGAATGGGTGTATTGTAGCTCAAGGTTTCAAAATATTGATTTTGAAAAGGCAGCAACTTGTTTGCAACAGCTCAGTTTATATCAAAATTCCATGAAAAATGATTCCAAAAAGTACATTTAAACTATGAAACTATTTGCTAATGTTATGCAAAGTTTCGAGAAAGTATTTTGTCAATAGGTTTGTGGGTATCAAAGTTTCATGAAAGTTATTTTAAAAGAGTAATTTGGAAATATGAAACTATTTGCTAATATTATGCAAAGTTTCGGAAGTATTTTGTTGATAAGTTTAGATAAAAAATTCATGAACTTTGTCAATGAGTTTATATTAAAGTTTCATGAAAATTATTTAAAAAAAGTATATTCAGTCTATGAAACTATTTGCTAATGTTATGCAAAGTTTCTAGCGTATTTTGTTAATGTTTTATTGTGTATCAAGAACTTGCTAAAATTATGCAATGTTCTAAAGAAGTAGATTTCAAAATATGAAACTATCTGCTAAAGTTATGCAAAGTTTCGAAAGTATATTATTAATTTAATTGATTATTCAATATCAAGAACTTGCTAAAATTATGCAAAGTTCCAAAGATATTATTCAATGAAATATGCAGCACTCATCGAAAGTGATAGGGTATGGAAAATGGTTTGTATAAAGGAACGAACACACCTTTTGTATCCAAAAATCCACAGCTTCGGACGACCCTCTGAGAACAGTGATGCGGAGGCAGCGGCACACACTTATTATGGATAAAAAATGTTCGTAATTGAAGTTCAATTGAACTCGTGAATTCGAAAACTAGTTCCCTATTCGACTCGAAGGACCATCGTTGTGTATGTGGGTTGATTACCACAATCTAGTTAATTTGATAGTTGTTTGAATAAACATTCAAAGTAACGAAAATTAGAACTTTAATGTCTCCCTTGCGAAATACATTTCAGAACTGAATAACAAACTTAACAAGAGCAGCAAAGAGGCATACACTTTCTCTTGCCAGATGGTAAAAGGTTACTAAGACGACCCTTATGGGTTGTAGAGAATAAACAGATGATACAATTAAAGTATTCATTGCTGGGAAGGAATTCACTGGTAAAATCTTTTAAAAACAGGTCATTTTGTACAGAACAATTTCATTTTAATCGTCTTCCATTTGGTTTATCCAACTCGGCAGCACTTACCCAACGTATTTTAGGTCCCGAATTACAACCAAAAGTATTCGTCTATCTGGATGACATTGTATTGTATAGTTCATTTTTTACAGAACATATAGAATTGTTGAAAGAAGTACATAAACGTTTGCTCAATGACAATTTAACAGACAATTTTAAAAAGTTTTTTAGAAAATCTTTGAAATATTTGGGATTTGTGGTAGATAAAAGAGGATTAGGAACATCCTCTGAAAATATAAGGGCGATGGTAGATTATCCTAGACCTGAGATACTACTGAAGTAAAACGCTTCATAGGAATGTGTTCCTGGTATCGACGTTTTATTCCTCATTTTAGTACTTTCCTTAGTCCATTAAATGATTTATTGAAAGGGAAAGGTAAGAGACAAAAAATAATTTGGAATGAGAAAGCTGAAGACGCTTTCATAGAAATCAAACAAAAATTAGTTTCTACACCAATTTTAACTGCTCCTGATTTTTCATAAGAGTTTTATATTCAGTGCGATGCAAGTAATACAGGTTTGGGGGAATCCTAACTCAAACTCAGAATGGCGAAGAAAAAGTAATAGCGTAGTTTGAATCGAGCGGAAAGGAATTATTCCACAAAAGAGCGTGAATGTTTGGCGCTAGTATTTGCTTCACAAAAATTCAGACCTTATGTAGAGGGAGTCCATTTCAAAGTAATCACTGACCATGCTAGTTTGAAGTATCTTTCTAAGATGTCCGGTAGTTCTGGCAAGCTGTCGATGGGCGATGGGAATATCTGCATTTGATTTTGAATTATTACATCATAAGGGTAAGTTTCACATAACTCCAGATGCTTTGTCTCGAGCTTCAATTCCAGAAGAAATTAATGTATTGAGTATTTCACCGGACACTCTAGAACCATGGTACCTAAAAATGAGAAATAAAATCATAAAAAATCCTGTAAACTATTCCCAATGGATGATTTAAGATGGATATGTTTCAAACATACTTCAAATAAAATAGCCTTGAAGTCTAATCTTTCTGACTGGAAGTTCTTAGTTCCTTCTGATCAAAGACAGAAAGTCATGCATGATTCACATAATCTAGCTATGTCTGGTCATTTAGGGTATTTCAAAACGTCAAAGAAAATAGCCGAACAATATTATTGGTCATGAATGAGAAAAGATCTTTTCAATTATGTGCGAAAATGTCAGGAATGTGGTAGTCAAAAAGTTCGTAATGCACAACGTTTTGGTTTAATGGGCGCAGAAAAAAAGGTCAGTTTTTCCATTTCAATTAGTAGAACGGATGTAATGGGTCCTTTTCCAAGAAGTTCAAGGGGTAATAAATTTTTAATTGTAGCTTCCGACTATTTTTCAAAATTTGTGATAAAGCCTGTTCGAAATGCAACAGCGCAAGCAATCACGGCTTTCTTAGAAGAAGTATTTTTGATATACGGAGTTTTTCAAATTTTATTGTTAGATAATGCTTCAGCTCGTGCTGGTAAAGTTTTCAAAGATTTTGTAAGTGAATACAAAATCTCCAAAGTATGGTACAACTGTAGATATCACCCTAAAGTGAATCCTACAGAGAGGGTTGATCGCACGATAGGAACATCCATAAGATGTTTCATTAAAGAATCTCACAAACAATGGGATAGGGAAATTTCAAAAATTCAACATGGTTTGAATTCAGTCCAAATTTTTTGAATTTTGGAACATTATTATGGAGAGGTGGTTGATTTTGAACTTAATAATAGTTCAGAGGCCAGATAAATGTATTCTCAAGAGATGGAAAAATTACTCCCCCTCTATAGAGAAGTTCAGAATAGATTATCAGACTTATTTAAAAAAAAACACCCAGTATTATAATTTGAGAAAGCGTGAGCAGCATAGGTGAAAAGGTTTGGAAGATAAATTTTGTACTATCAGTTGCGGCCAATGATTATTTAGCTAAGTTAGCATCTAAGTATATATTGTTTAGAATCAAGAACATTTTAAACAATATATACTTGGATGCTAACTTAGCTAAATAATCATTGGCCGCAACTGATAGTACAAAATCCAAATTCATATTATTTTAAAAATAATAATCTTAAATTATAGTTATTGCAACCCATTTCTTCTATTGTTGCAGCAATAGTAATAATTCATTTATTATATTCACATCAAACAGGATCGAGAAATCCCCGCAAAATACAATGTAGCATATGAGTTGGAAGATATGAATGGTTCCAATGTTGGTATTTGGCATGTATCAACGCTCAAGCCTCATTACAGGTCTAATCCCGATTTATCAGAATGATTTTACAATAAAGCTATTGATAACATTCAGTTTTTTTAAATGAAAATTAAATTTTAATTTGCCTTGTTTCATATGCAAAGATGAATGCTTTCAGAATCAAGTTGAGTTATGAAATTATTTATTACAACCAGAACTTTGTAAAAACACCTGTCTAAATTGTTTTCAAAAAATTAGTGTTTAATTTTTTCAATTACGAAGGTAATGAAATAGAGTTTTGAAAAATACATTTGGCTAAGATGAGTGAAATTTTTTACGAATACAAAATTAATGCTGGTTTGATATATAAAAAGGTTCATTATTGTTCAGGAATTGACTCACACCTTTATTTGTGAATAGACGTATTCACTAGGAAACTCATTTATGGAATTGAGTTAGGGAATATATACCCCTGGTTTGTACAGTTTAGGTAATAAATACCCCTGGTTTGAATCTTAGATATTAGAGATAATTTCTGAGTTTGTGTGGTTTGGCCAACTGCATAATGTAATAGGTACCTGTATATTTTGTAAATAATTAGCAGTAGTTTCGGTTTATGAGAAGAGGTGCACCAACGAAATGAAGAGGAAAAGGGCCTATCCACATACTTTAAAACGGGCCATAAAAAAATCGAAAAAAAACCCCCCGAAAATGAGCATTTTTTTGGTGCTAACAATACATTTTTAATAAAATGTTATTTTTTCAACACGCTGAAAGTTACTCATAGTTCATCCAACTGAAATTATTTTTTCATCAAAAACTACGCAATTTCCCAAGCAACATTTCATGTCGATTATGTATATATCTATTCTCGATAATAAATTGGATGCAGCCAAGATTTGAAAATAGTCGTAGAAGATTGACTGAATTGAAGTTCCTAATTTTTGTGGCGACATAATATTCATTATATATTTACTCGGTGTTGTTATGGAAAGTATTCATTTACAAGAAATGTGTAGCTATTTAATTTTACTCGAGTCGGGTTATATAGACTTCTTGGAAAAAATATTAAGAGATGATATCAAAGTATGTTTTTTATCACGTAACTAGCTGACACGACAGACGCTGTCCTGTCCAAATTTCTATATTCCCTGAAAAAACTTCCTGAAAACCTTCGTCCGCGTAAAATTTCTTTTTTTCCTTTGTTTTTATTTGTATTGTTCCATCTAGGTTATGCTTTTGACTCTACCCGCTTCCCGCTATGCCGTGCCATTATCCTGTTATCAGGTCATCCAGTTTTCCCGTTATTCCGTTTTCCCATTATCCCGTTATTCCCTTTATCTCGTTTTCCTGTTATCACGTTTTCCCCTTATCCCATTTTCCCGTTATTCCATTTTCCCGTTATCCAGTTATCTCATTATCCCGTTATTCCCTTGTTCCGTTATACTGTTATCCCGTTTTATATATATATATATATATATATATATATATATATATATATATTATATATGCCTAAAAAATTTCCATGACCAAAGAATTACACATATCCATCGCTCGAATCGTGTTATGATCTTCAAAAATCCCATAGAAAAAGGCACTTTTTCCCGAATCTAATAACTTTTCTAAAAACTTTTCTTTCCCTAAAAACCTAATTCGGACTATTACAAACAATGAAAAATATTGTGTTTAATTATATATTCTTGAAAACTTTTACAGGACAAAGAAATTTCAATAACTTTTCTAAAAATTCTTACTTTCCCTTATTTGGAGTATTAAGAACATTCAAAAAAACAATTAGCCAAGTTGTTTTTATAAAATTAAAATAAAATGTTACCCTGACCGGGATTCGTTCCTGGGACCTTCTGCTTGGTATGCAACAGTGTAACCGTTGAGCTTTTTCCTCGTTTGATAATGAATGACTCGATAGTCTTTTTCTTCGTCAAATTTCTTATACACCCGAATTTTCCAATTTCCGGGCAACTTTCCAAATCGCTTACAAAGAATCGAGATTCATTTTTATTATAATGATTATTCAGTTTTCGCTATTTTTCACATATTCAGTTTCTTTATTGGTACATGAAAGTTTGCGATTGCAGTCATCCGTACAGAATAGACACCTATTGTTTCTGCAACTTGCATTTGAAGATTTATGATTTTCCTGACATTGACAAGAATTTGCGGCTACTCATAAATATTGGCATCAAAAGATTGTCTCCCTCTTTTTGCCTTCTTTTACCTTATATAATAATGAAATGAACGCAACCCAAGTCTTTTAAAAATAAATATCCAAGCGTAAAGAAAACAAAATGTCGAATATTATGCATCACAAACAAAATCCTCAGGTAACACAAAACACTTTACATTTGTTAGTAGACACTAGAACAATACTCATACCATGGAATGGCGGGTGAATACTACCATAACAAACTGCATAAAAACATATCGGAAAAACATACCGAAAAGCCATGCGGTCCTCGTATCCGTTATGTTCAAATTGCTATAGCCAATTTATTATCGAGAATAGAATGAAACATGATCGACATAAAATGCTGCTTGGGCAATTGCGCAGATTTTGGTGAACTTTTTTTTCTGTCGGATGAACTATGGGTAACTTTCAGCGTGTTGAAAAAATAACATTTTATTGAAAATTTAGTCTCAGCCCAAATTGATGCTCATTTTCGGAAAATAAATTATTTTATTTCGAATTTTCGATGAAATTATTTTATCGAATAAGTATTATACTAGGAGTATAATTTTGATTTTTGGAATATTCCAATTTCTTTCGTTTTTCCATGTAACTTTTGTCAGGTCCACCGTGGCGTTGTGAAATATCGTCAATTCACTGTAGACAACTTTTTTATTTTATCAAGAAAAAAATTAATTCTAAAAAAAACTATTTGCCGATGACACCAGTTGTTAAGACTTTACCCAATGATTTTATAAAAAAAATTATCAGAAAAGATATATAATTAAATTCTTTTATTATTCAGAAACATTTATACTATACTTTTTCAATCCCGCCACTGGTCACCTGGAAAAAGTAGTCAATAATATACCGGCTTTTAAACAAAAATAAATTATTCATACTTACTAACACTATCTTTCTCTGATGTCCCATATAGTCACACTATCTGGTTTTTTTGTTTCTAATAAAACCAAAAGAATACATATAATATTTTGAATATTATACGGGCAGCTGTCACCAGCGGAATGGCCCAAAATAGATTTTTCGACACATTCCACAAATTTTGAAAATAATATACCAGATTTTGAAAAATTCTTGTAAGACACTGATTAATTTTAGTCACCTGTCCTTCAGGACAATAAATTCGGCCTCGGCCTAACATGCGAGGTCTTCTTTTGAACAACTTCTCTTTTCCAATGAATCAAATAGTATTTTTTTTTCCTCAAATAACATTTTTCTAAATATGAAAAAATATATAAGTATACTTTTCTTCTCAAATAAAATGACTTTTACATTGAATTCAATTTATCTTTTGCTTTACTCTATTTTCAAATAATACACGAAATAACTTTAATACTTCTATTGAATAAAAGCATAAAAAATATAACATCGTTTAAAAAAACATCGAAAAACAATAACAATATAATAAAATGAACAAATAAAATCATATCTAGCTTCAACCAAAGATTGAAACCATAAATCTGAAAGCATCGATCAACACCAAATTTATTTCAATAAAAGAGCTCATACTTATATTTTTAAAACAAATAAAATCCATATTTCCCGTAAAACCCTCATATTTTATGTTTACCGATAATTCCCTAATTTTAATAAAACTTTTTGTGCATTGGCGTCAATACCAGAACAGGTAATACACCTGCATAAATACGAACAATGTTCATATATGTGGTTCACCCCAACAATAAAATTAAAGCAAGCGTTAAACTACTTTTTTCCTAAAAGCTTTGCACTCACCCTGTAGAACAATTGTTGCCCCCAATAACAATTTTTTCCAAATAGTTGTCCCATGTTTCTACCGAAAAAAACCTACTTAAACACAACCCATTTTTACTCAGGAAAAACTCATTTAAATTTCTTATCAAATATACCTCACGCTTCCAAAATTTTCCAAACAAAATATTATTCCCCACCGTCCTATAAAAAAAAACCCAATCTGTTACCAAATATTTTCCACCGAACCGCAGACCGAATTCATAATTTCATCTCGTTTTTTTTCCGCTTCAAGTTAGTGTCAAGGCGTAGCCCCCATTTTAAAATCCCTTATTGGGCTTTCATTTAAGAGGTACTTTTGCATATTCAAATCCTATTGGCTACTAATTATTGCGTGATTTTTCTAGATGAAGTCTTTCCCCGAATAATTCTTGTTATTTCAGCACAACGGCAATTAGACCATAACACTCAACTGTGTGAAGAAATCTTAACACAACGTCCGAACTTAAATAAACAATTAAACTCTAAGCCGATAATAGATTATTTTCCAATCTCCCATCGAAGATTGATGGTTGACTTTCAGTAACCACCATATATGAATATTATTTCAAGGAAAGAAAATAAGAATTTCTGAATAACTAAGATATGAGCTCTTCCAGTTTTTCTTACAATAATAAAATTTCAAACTCATAATTTCCAGAAAAATAGATACTTTCATTAAGGCCAGAAAAAACCCAACAATAACATAACACCATACAAATTGTTTTTATCCCCCATTAAAAAAAGTATTGGCTACACCTGCCATTACTTTTTCCCAAAGTACAAAAATTATTGATCAGGTCCGATATATTTCAAAGTTAAGTTTCCAAAATAAAAAAAAATTCTATTATTGGCCTACAATTATAGGCCCAATTCCTCAATACGGTCCTGTTCAATTTTTCGGAGGTCATATTTCTATCAAACCTAACTATAAGTACAGCCTACAATTCAAACACATTTTTTTTTAAAGTGCGGTCCTATTTATTTCGGTTGAAAATTGCCTTTTTGTTTCACACTCTCCCGATTGTTCGGCGGCACTATCACTAACGACGCTGTAAGTGATGCTGGAAGGTAACTTTCTTTCATAAGGCCCAAAGACAGAGTACTTGCTGCTGGAAACCTGAATCTCACTGTTGGAACACTGGAACAAGTCGATTAGGGTTTCAAAATATCGCTGCTGGTATACTGGATAAGTTCGACCTGCTTAACACAGGATCGAATCAACTGAGACAATTTGAAAGGTTACGTAAAATACATGGCTAAACTACAATGCTACCATATTTCTTCAATTTATCATCTCCCTTGGTTCACTACATAACTCAGTGAACTCCGTTCATTCCGCAAGACCACCTCTGCTTTTTATACTCAATTCATTCTAGGGCTTACTATTTTGCCGTCTATATGACTTACTCAATTCAGTCATTTCATATATACAGTAACCCTATTTACAACAGCCTCATTTCATTTATTCAACTGTTCTGCTTCTGTCCTTTAGCTGAACTCTACTCATACTAGGACACCTAATTTGTCAGCTTCATACTGCCAACACCTTTTGCTAGCTGCTAACATCAGCTACTTCTAATAAACCCTGTCAATAATTGCACCATCTCGTTCGCTACTGCCTAAAATACCTTGGCCTCAATACAAAAAAGAGAAAAGTTACCATGCTGTCTATTCTGCTCTGCCTACTGTCTCGAAACAGGTCGATTACCTACAGGGGAAGGGGGCGGTGAGATTTCCTCACCGGTATTTATTACCGGTGTCTTCCGTTTCATTTCACGGAATCTCTCGAACCTAAGAATAAATCCCATTCTTCCGTTCCTCCTGCGATACCACCTGCCGAATAGCAGGGATTTCACTATTCGGGCGGGCCGTTTGATGAACGACCTCGCGTGCAGGTGGGACCCCTTCGATCGGGGGCTCGTTGCTAGCTTGCGAGCGATTGGGCTCTGATATACGAGAATCATTTGTCTGGAGTGAGGGGGCGGTTTGACTCATACATTCTCATTTCATTCATTCCTGAATTTTTTGAAAATTGTTTGAAAAAATTGAGTGGGCTGGAGGCCCCTGAACTTAATGTATTGCGTTCTAAATTTTGGAAGGCTTCCACAACTCGTTGAGGTGAGCCATTATTTACTGGGGTTTGAGTTACCCTGGCGGGTCTATCGCCGAAATTCAAAATATTACTGGAGGCTCTCAATGGCCTATTGAAACAAAAATTATTGGAATTTTCTCTCTGACTCAGATCCCGCAGTGTATTCTGTTCAACAGAAAAATCTTTCGGTGTTTCATCATTGTCTTAACAGGAAATTTCCCAACTGGAATTTTGTTCGCACTCATACAATCCATACTCCCTCTCATACGGTTTAACCTAGGAGATGTAAGTAAATTTAAATGAACCGCTTTTTGCAAATCTAGAGGGTCGCTAGATTCCGTAGCGCAATTTTCGACGCGTCGCGATTCAACAAACAGCTGTGAGCTCTTCGGGCCTAAACTTTCTGAGACAGAATTATCTCTATTGATTTCAGGGCTCCCCAAGCTAGAGCCAAAAGAAAAATTATTTTCAACATAAAATGAACCACGGACTGGCGTAGTTAGGATGGGCTGAAAAGCCAACCGATTCTCATATGGAGAACAAACAAGAGCTTGGTTATATGAAACTCGCGTGGGGTGAAGTACACATGAAGTTTGTTGAATTTGTGTTTTGGGGCGAGTCCTCGAGCGTAAATTGTAGGACATGGAGGGACGTCAAAAGTGAATTTACTCCCTAAAATTAAGCGCGTACCGTACCTATCTTAATAAAATTTTCCTAAGACAGAACTATATAACGCGTACAACTGCAAACACGACATTGAGCTTATGCTACGGTCATACAGAGGCACCTACGATCCCTACACATGAGCTAAAACCTTTAGTTTTGTTGACAGAATTTATTATTGATAACCCGTGTTTACACCTATCACCGCAGTGTAACTGATACGTTTTTAGTCGCAGAATGACCCGTGCACTGAGGTTCATACTCGTGTATGATCTCTAGGTTCAATTCTGGTTGACGTTGATATGCCCGGACTACAGGGTGTTATGAACTAACACACCACACCTGTAATACCAGACATTATTTGTTAGATTGGGAAAAACAGTATTAAAAGCATCGACTATCTGAATATAGTCGAACCGGAAATGATATATGGAGCGGTCGACATATACCAATTTCCTTTCTTTCAATACCGGAACGTGGGTTGTTTATCCAGGAAGTACGTACCTTTCGGAAGGATTCGAAAAACAATAATTAAACTTGAAATAATAATGCACTCATAAAATGTTAGAATGTACATACATATTTAGTAAAAATTGACACAATTATTTCCTTCGTTCTATCGCCGAATAATATGAACAATAATCATACAACGAAAACGAGTGTAGCTTATTGGTAGTTAATTTTACAGTTGGCTACAAAATCGAAATAATTTTACTAAAAAAACAATCTTGAAATCAATTGCCACAAACGGCTAGAAATAATTCTCTTTTGATCTTTGTGAACTCGAAACTATGGAGATACTTTTACAGACACATGCACCTAAGAAAAAAAGGTTGGGTTTGCCATAAACATAAATATAGAAAAACTTACATATCTCACCCTGTTTCACACTTATTCACTGGAGTAGGTTTTTAACGACAATTAGTTTTGATTTTATTATTATTTCGATTAATTCCGCGTCAATTTGTTATTTTATTTTATTCGCCCGGTATATTAGTATAGCGCGATATGGCTATGGTTTTTCTAAGAGATCATGAACTATGGAGTTGCGGTTTCCCTTGACTTATCTCGATTCGGGAAGCGGTGACAAAAATAGGTAATTTGTGGAAAACTATACTGTTCACTCGTGTTTTTACTTGGAGCTTCAATACTGATTGGAATTTGCTGAGTTTAATGTTTTCTGACGTTCACTTCATTGATTGGAAACGCTTCTCATCATTATTGTAAGATACTGTGCTTCGATGGACTTCTGAACCTCACTTTTGAGAGAAACATATTACCGTGTAACAACTATGATATGACTAGCTTTGCTACTGTTTTAACACTGAGTGACTTATAACCTCATTTCTGAACGTACTTGCTTGACTTCTGAACACCGAAATGAATGATTTGATATGAAAACTCGCGCTTTTTTATACTATTCAACCCTATCTCGCGTCATGCGTTTAATTGGTTTCTTTTCAAAATGAATCATGGTCATAAGAAGTAATGGCTTTGTTTTGTTCATTGCACGCATTGATAAATCGCGGGCTGCTATCTATGCTGTTATTGAGTTAATTTCATTTGTCTGTCATAAAATATCGAATGGATAGTGTTTTTCTGTGGTACAATTACATTGAATCCGTTTTTATGATCGCGCTGTGATGTAAACAAGTGGCAATCAATAATCTTGTTTATCATCCTAGATGAGTTATTTATGAATCCGGTGTACAAGGGTTGTTTCTTGATAATTATTTTTAAGTGCATTTAATTGTCTTCCAAGGATGAAATATGTTTTTACGAGCATATATTGTATCAGTTTTCAGTCAAGTATGTGAAACCTATTGAACTTTTCTAGCTATCACGTTCTTATTTAAGCATATTATGTTGTTTTGTAGGGAAGAAAGTTTTTCTGTAAATACAGGGCGTAACAACGTCTCGCTCCAGTGTATCTGACACAAATCGCGGTTTGTGAGGGATATCACGTCAGTGAGCTGCCGACGATAAGGGGGTTTTCTCCCAGCCTCAGGAGAAATCAAATTAGGCTTGGACCACCCCGCATACCAAAGCACACGAGTGCAGGATCCTGTAAGAGAAGGGTTAATTAGTATACAAATCAACGTATAACGTAGAAATCAGCTGGACGCTGGAAAAACCTGTATCAGGAGCTGAAACGAAAAGGTTGATTAATCAAAAGACTGGAGGCTAGAACTCTTGAAGTTGACGATCCAAAAATCCCTCAATCTGCTGCCGTTGGCTATCAACCCTCGTATCTAGTCCTTAGGACGGTGTATGATGCGAAGCATCGATAAGGATTCTCAAAATAAAAATTATCGCCAGGCTTCGAGATCACACTTAGGACTCCAAATAACTGTGAGAGAATGAGCTGCTTTTCCCCAGGAAGCACTCGTATAATATCCACTGGACTGGCTATAGTCGCAGAAAATCGCACGCAGGCAGCGCGCCTTCGAAGAATAAAAAAATATATAACTCACCCCCAGGTCGTAGAGCGTATTCCAGCTCAAAAGGCCGAGCGCAGAGAAGAGAAGTGAAGTGACCATTCTCGATTTGAGAAAAGCTTTCTAGGCCTCGAAAACTATTACTCCCCCACTCATAGTCGGCCAAATGTTCGTTCATCCGTTGTATTTTTTTCTATGGTTCTCAGAGAAAATCTGTTTTTAACTCGACATCTTGAAAAAACATATCGGATGCCGAACAAAGAAACAAAATCTCGTACACTTGTTTTCAACAACCCAACTGTTCATTTTACGCCTATTCGGCGAAATCTCTCGTCAAAATCTCAAGTGCCATTGACAATAGATATGGTTTATGGGCTACCCGTCGAGCGCACTCGGGGCAAGCATCCCAATTACATCCTCCAGGTCCATTTCAGTTTGAAAATGAAAAAACGGATACCGTGTTCATTCCTCATATGCATATGCGCTCTGAGATTAAATGTACACAGGGTAGCTGATGATAGGGTTTTGGCCCAGAAAATTGTTTTCCACACGACACTACCATTTCCAGAAACTTCCCATCTGCATACTCCATCCCCAATAGTCTTTTCACTTATCAACCCGAATCGCGCACTAATGACATTAAAATCAAGTCCTTCAACAAAACAAAAAAATTAGTCCATTACAAAATCCAAACTTATATCTCATCATAAATAGAGTCCATTTTCAATCGTAATCCACTACATTACAATAAAAATTGTAAAACAATAATCATCATATAAAAAAAAAAACATTTATCCCATTAAAATTCTTACAGTTACAACATAATAGAATCAAATCCTTATTTACACCCAATTCCACATTTTTCATACAGAATCCAGTCAAGGTGGCATTTCCGTAAAATCAAAAGAAAAATATATATATTTCACCAAAAATAAATATTCAGTACATCAAATCAAAATAAAATGAACCATAATAAATTGCAAAAAGAATATCAACATATTCAATTGATTACCTATCCGTGAGATGTCTAAAACCACTGGTGTTTGCACTTATACCTGTAGAAGTTTGGGATCGACTTGGCGACACTTGGCCTACTTGATAATAGAGATTACTAGCTTGTCAGATGGCGCCAATTTTGTTTTAGTTTCAATTCAGTAACAGGGTACTGTAACGTAAATAAACTTAACTTGGTTTAAATAATTTATTTCACACTGAATCTACAACTTAATTTATATTACTACGCCACTGTATAGCTCGATGGTATGGGCTCGTTCAGACTGTTCACTCCCTCTTGAGGGCGGTCTATTTATCTCCGATACAGCATTCTCGATGTTTCGAATTCTTCCAGTTGGCGACGGCATGTTCCAATTGTTTCCAATATTGACCGTTGCATTACGCGGAAGAGGGACTGGATGGTTCTCGAATATCTCCGGGGATGATCTCATCGCTGTCGATGGCGACGCGGGAGGCGACAGGTCCGGCCTAGGTTCGTTACATTGCCCCCTTCTTAAAGACATTTCGTCCCGAAATTTCATCCTTGGAGTGTGACGATATCTGCATGACTCCCCATATCTGCACCGTGAAGTTCGATGGAAGTAACACTCCACGGTCTTCATGATCGGTCGTGGAATAGGGTTACAGCAAACCAAAATCTTGACGCCGCTGGATCTGAATATCGCCTCCAGCATACTTCTTATGACTCTCCAGTCCAACCCATCAATACCACAGGATCATTTTGGAATTGCTAGATCCACCAGATTCTGGTCCACC
Source organism: Gonioctena quinquepunctata (assembly GCA_018342105.1). NCBI lineage: Eukaryota > Metazoa > Arthropoda > Insecta > Coleoptera > Chrysomelidae > Gonioctena > Gonioctena quinquepunctata. The sequence continues at coordinate 59,075 of JAFIRS010003347.1, read as the reverse complement.
ATAGTATCTCTTAGTTTGGTGAGACTCTTCCAGACATCTTCATAAGACGGTTTATCTTGGGAATGCCTCTTGGTGACTAGGTAGTAGATGTTTCTCTGGCCTTTCTTCAACTGTAGCACCCCACCAACTTCTGGATTCTGCTCCCGCAGTGTTTGGAGTTGACCAAATTTCTTGGAGAACACTACGGCGATGCCCCTGGCATTCGAAGATCTTCTGCCACACAGTGCGCTAGTGCGTAGTCAGCAAGGCACCTCGAAAAGGTCTCGTGACTTCTCTCTAGTATCCTCATGTAGGACTTTCTGCCCGTTTGATTACATAGGACATCACCTTCTCGAACGTCATATCATCCTCCGGTGGCTTGAGGGTGCGAACTTGGTCATGGTTTCCAGCGTAAGGGCCAACCTGTTGAAATGGACGACCCTTGGTTTCCCTCGGGGTGGCTTATGGATTCGGTACACAAGGTCGTTTATCCTTTTCACGATCTTATACGGGCCTTCCCACGAGTTCCGCAACTTTGGTGATAGTCCACGACGACGTTTGGGGTTGTACAGCCAAACCAGGTCATCAACCTTAAATCCTCCAGCGTCGGCCTTGATGTCATAGGTCTTCTTCATTTTATCGCTGGCACTCTGGATGTTCAACCGGACTCGTTCGTGGATGTCGTCCATTCTCTGCCGAAGTTTGCTGACGTAGTCCTCTCCCGCAGTGTCTTGTCCTGGCGGTATCCCAAACTTCAGGTCACAAGGCAGTCGCAGTTCTCGGCCCATTATAATACTAGCAGGAGTTTGACCGGTTGACTCGTGTACTGCGGATCGATAGGCCATCAGGAACAAATGAAGATACTGGTCCCAGTCTCTTTGATGGTCAGAGACAACCTTGGACAAGTGGCGGTTGATCGTCCTGTTCATCCGTTCCACCATTCCATCGGACTGCGGATGTAGGGCCGTGGTTCTTGTCTTGCGGATGTTCAGCAGTAGACATATTTCTTGGAAAAGGTTGGATTCGAAATTTCTGCCTTGATCCGAGTGCAGCTCCATTGGAATACCGAATCGACATATCCACTCTTTCACCAAGACGTCGGCGACGGTGATGGCTTCCTGGTTGGCAGGGCATAGGCTTCCGCCCACTTACTGAAGTAGTCCATTGCCACAAGGATGTATTTATTCCCGTGGTCGGATACGGGAAACGGGCCGGCGATGTCAATGGCGATTCTCTCGAACGGGCTGCCTACGTTGTACTGACGCATCGGGGCCTTGGGTCGTATTCGAGGTCCATTGCTAGCAGCGCATACAGCGCACTTTCTGCACCAGTCCTGGACGTCAGCTTGACAATTGGCCCAGTAAAACCGTTGCCTCACTTTCTGCAGGGTCTTCGTCACTCCCAGATGTCCTCCGGCGACTCCATCATGGATTTCCGCAGCACTTCCTCTCTTCTGTTCCTGGGAACAATTATTTGGCGTCTGTCTTCCCCACCAATATCGGCCTCCAACACCCGTTTCAGTATCCCATTGTCCAGAATAAGAGAGTTCCATTGTGCCCAATAGGACTTAACAGCCGGCGAGTAACCTGCGACTTCCTGCCATGATGGTCTTCGATTGCTCTTCTTCCAGCTGACGACTAAGCCAAGGTCGGGGTCTCTCTTGGTCTTTCTGGATCTTACTGTCATTCCAGTTGTCATCCATTGCCGCGGTTCTACAAAGTGTTGCTTCTTCTCTTCTGCTCGTCGGCAATGTGAGCAATCATCTGGACATGGTCTTCGCGACAAGGCATCTGCATTCTTATGGCTAGTTCCGGCTCGATGTTCGATCTCGAAATCGAATTCTTGGAGTCTCTCGATCCAACGTGCTACTTGACCCTCAGGATTTTTGAACTGTAAGAGCCATTTGAGAGCTGCATGGTCAGTTCTCAACAGGAATCTTCTTCCATACACGTACTTGTAGAAGTGTTCCACTCCCTTTACAACAGCTAACAGCTCTCGCCTGGTGACACAGTAATTGCGCTCTGGTTTGCTAAGCGTCTTGCTGAAATAACCAATGACCTTCTCCTGTCCCTCCTGGATCTGAGATAGGACAGCTCCAAGTCCCACGTTGCTGGCGTCCGTATCCAAAATGAATTTCCTTTGGGTAGGGGATAGCTCAGTATAGGTGCGTTGATCAAAGCTCCTTTCAGCTTCCTGAATGAATCTTGACATTCTTCGGACCACTGGAACTTTGTTTGGCCTTCCGTGAGCCTGGTCAGTGGTTTAGCGATGTTGGCGAATCCCAGCACATATCGGCGATAGTATGTGCATAAACCAAGGAAACTTCGAAGTTGGTGAATGTCTTTTGGGATGGGCCAATCCTTAACAGCTTTGATCTTCTGGTCATCCACTGCTACTCCTTCCCCAGAGACAACGTGGCCGAGGTATCGTACTTCTTTTTGGAACAGATGGCATTTCTTAGGGCTCAGCTTCAATCCGGAGTTCCTCAGTCGCAGGAATACTTCCTCCAGGTTTTTCACGTGGTCCTCGAACGATCTGCCGACCACAATTATGTCGTCGAGATACACTAGACACGTGTTCCATGAGAGTCCCTTCAGCACTGTCTCCATCATTCTCTCGAATGTGGCGGGAGCATCACAGAGCCCGAATGGCATAACGGTGAACTGCCACAATCCTGAGCCGATGGTAAAAGCAGTCTTTTCTCGATCTTCCTGAGCGAGTTCTACTTGCCAGTATCCACTCTTCAGATCAAGGGTCGAGAAAATCGTGGAACCAGCCAACGTGTCTAGGGTGTCATCTATTCTCGGGAGAGGGTAACTGTCCTTCTTCGTGACATTATTAAGTTGGCGATAGTCTACACAAAAGCGTGTCGATCCATCCTTTTTCTTCACCAGTACGACTGGAGAGGACCAGGGACTGTCAGACGGTTCGATAACTCCTTCTTTTCCCATATCGCTGACTATTTTGTCAGCCTCTACCTTCTTGGCAAGAGGAAGTCTTCTTGCTGATTGCCGGATCGGTCGGGCACCCCCAGTATCAATCTTGTGCTGGACCACATTAGTTCTACCCCCTTTTCCTTGTCCGGTATCGAAGATGTCTTGGTACTTTTTGACTAAATCTCTTAGTTTGGGCTGTTGAGCTGGTTTTATGTCTTTGGAAGAGATGGCAACCAATTTCTCTAGTTCTGTGGGCAAGTTGTTGGGTTGGCTAATCGTACCTCGTACGCCCCGGATCACGGATGAAACTGACGAGCAGTGCCCCAAAATTGTTCCTTTCTTCAAGGTCACTGGGAAATAATTGACATTCATGACCCTTACCGGCACAAATTTGTCAGCACGCAACAAGGTCTTCCCTAGTGCAATCCCTCGTCCAATTTTCTCATCATGAAGTTTGGGCTCGAACATCACCACGTCTCCACTGCTCGCACTCCCGTCCAGGCGAGCCTCCAGAATGGTTTCAGCCCTCTCAGGTACGCTTACATCTTCAGCCAACAGCACACGGATCAACTCTTCACTTCTCCCATGAAGTACCAGCTCTTCTCCGTTGACACGTAGGACGCCGTCTTTGAAATCCAATTCAAACCCTCTGGAATTCATGATGTCCATTCCGATGATTGCATCGTCTTCGATGTCCGCTACAAGTGCCTGATGTTTCACTTTAGTGCTGCCCAAAATTATTTCAATCGGTAGCTCGCCATATACAGTAGCTGGCTCCCCTGTTGCTGTGCGTAGCTTCCAAGTTGTCGGTTCAATTCGTTCCGGTGTTCTGGCAAAGGAAGGTCCGAGAATTGTCCTAGTCGCACCTGTATCTAGCAGCATGGTGCAAGGCTCGTTATTGATGAGACCGTCTACGAAAACACCTCTGTTCTGTCGTTGCAGGATAGCGACATATGCGTTGTTAACCGGGGCTTGCTGGACACAGGCCGACGATTGCCCTTCTCGTCGACCTTCTTTAGTTTTCCTGCATCGGAGTCGTGTTTTGAATGTTGGACATTTGCTACGCACATGTCCAATTTTGCCACAATTCCAGCATCTTATCTGTCTCTTCTCAGGGAACACTTCCTTAATCACTTTCCTTATGGCAGCTTCCAAATTAGCAGGCTCCTGTGAGTCTTCCTCAATCATTCGGACTTTACTCTGGCTTTTGCAAGATTGTTTCGCTGCCTCGAATTCTAAAGCGCGTGCCAGTGCGTCTACGAGATGTGTTGGACGGGCTAGTGTCAACGCTTGTCTGGTTTCTTGGTCACGGAGTCCATCCAGGAATGCTTGAACCGCTAGTCGCTCCATTACATTTTCTGGTGTGGCTGGATATGCGAGACGAACCAAGCGTGCAATGTCAGTTTCGAATTCTTGTAAGGATTCGCCCGATTTTTGGCAGCGATTTTTCAGCTGGGAGTGGTATACGTGTTCCAAATGGGCCTGGCCATATCGTAATTCTAGATGTTTAATCAGCTGATCATAGTCCTCCTGTTCTTGGGCGGTAAGAGTTTGTAGAATATTCGTCGCTTCTCCACGTAATGCAAGTGTTAGTGCTACAGCTCTTTCCCCTGCATTCCATCCATTTGCTTTGGCCGCTGCTTCAAACTGTCGGCGGTAATTTTCCCATGGAGTTTTTCCGTCAAATTGAGGCGGCTTCATGGAAAGCTTCCCTATTTCAGAAATGACCTTGACATCTTTTATACCCTCTTGAACTTTATCCAAGTTCAAACTCAAGTCCAGCATTGCATTTTCGTTAACCATCTCTGTGGAGGGCGCACTATTAATTCGTTTTTCCAGCTTACTGATCGTTTCCTTTATTTTATCTACCTCCGTGTTCATTTGCTCCCTAATTTTATCTATCTCTGTCTCAACGGTTCCCATTCTTTCTTCTAGAAATTTAGCCACACCACACAATTCTTTTTTTAGGCCTTCTGTGTTTTCCAGGAACTTCTCTTCAAGGCTTCTTGAATTTTCTTCCAGATTTCTAGAATTTTCTTCCAGGCTTCTTGAATTTTCTTGAAGCTTCTCTTCCAGATTTCTAGAAAGCTTCTCTTCCAGATTTATAGAATTTTCTTGAAGCTTCTCTTCCAGATTTCTAGAATTTTCTTGAAGCTTCTCTTCCAGATTTCTAGAATTTTCTTCAAGCTTCTCTTCCACATTTCTAGCATTCTCTTCCACAGTCCTCGAATTTTGTTGCAGCTCTTCTTTCAAGGATTCTATTATCGGACTCAAATCACCTCCGGGAACTTCGAATAAAAATGTTTCGGGGTCCTCACCTTCTTGTATAAGTCCTTCTGCAAGTCTTTCCTGGAGTACTTGCTTTTTACCTGTTGTTTCCAGTTCCCTTCCTCCAATTCCTGTTTCAATTCCGCTACCTTCAAATCCGCAAGGCGCACTTTTCTTGAACACATTTTGTCTTTGACGAGGTATCAGTCTGTTTTACACGAAAAGTTTATCAGTTTGTTAAAAATTCACTTCGCGAATTCTTTTCCACGGGCCACCAGTCTATTGTCTGTTTCACGCGAACAGTGTAGCAGTTTATATTCCCACGCACAATTGTCCACTTCGCGAAAACCGGGCCACTGTCTATTTTGGGCGTACAAAAAGGTCTATCAATTTATTTTTCTGACTATCCACTCCACGATCACTTGTTTATTTTCAAAATCTCACTTCCGACACCAATTGTAACGTAAATAAACTTAACTTGGTTTAAATAATTTATTTCACACTGAATCTACAACTTAATTTATATTACTACGCCACTGTATAGCTCGATGGTATGGGCTCGTTCAGACTGTTCACTCCCTCTTGAGGGCGGTCTATTTATCTCCGATACAGCATTCTCGATGTTTCGAATTCTTCCAGTTGGCGACGGCATGTTCCAATTGTTTCCAATATTGACCGTTGCATTACGCGGAAGAGGGACTGGATGGTTCTCGAATATCTCCGGGGATGATCTCATCGCTGTCGATGGCGACGCGGGAGGCGACAGGTCCGGCCTAGGTTCGTTACAGTACATTTATTTCCTCAGCTCTCTTTTTGATGCGAACTGTTCGCGGGTTCTAACTCTAGCTTTGCTATTGGTTGAAAAGAGACATCTGTCAAACTTCTCCAATAGCAAAGTAAGAATTAGAAGCCCCCGAACATTGCACAAAGAAAGCACTGTCGTGTTGTTTTTCTTATTTTGTACCAATTGAATTTGAGATTAACTGCATTTTGACAGACGGAGAATTGGAAATGAAATTGTCATTTAATTGCAGAAAATATAAAATCTAATGCATACAATATGAAATATGATGAACTATGAAAATATCATTATTAGTCAATTCGTCAAGATTTGTACTTGCTTTTGATACTGAATACAGGTGACTATTCGAATTTGCGGCTTTATACTGTCCACACAAAATACAAATATGGCCCATTCTACAAAAAGTATCCTTACACACTACACAACCTGAAAATAAACAATTCCTCACATACTAATGAACTGATGAACGAGTGATTTTTTAAAGAACAAACTCAGGAATAAGCTAAGCAAGATTTCAAATCAAAGAGATGGAAAATGCATAAATACCGACCAAACACTGAAAATAATTTCATATAAGATGCTGCAGATGTCAAAAATTAAGTTTTGACATTAAGCGAGGATATAAACAAAAATTTTTGGACGGCGCCATCTACCACAGAGAGAAGTTCTGTTGAAGTAACAAATGGTGTACCCTCAAAAATCTAAACAATATCGAATCAGTTCATTCACCAGGGTTTTTAGACATCTTACCTATCCGTGACCTTAGCAGATAGCCAATCAATTCCGTGGAAGTTCAAAGGTACCTCCTCCCTTCAGAATTTAATAAAATCAATTTATCATTTATCCACATTTTTTCTCTTTCCACGAAAATCTATCTATTTGCAAATAACACTTATTTGTGTTATAAAATAAAGGAAACAACCAGCTTGACTTTGTCATTTCGGGTACAAATTTACCATTAGTTCAAAAATAATATATCCCGTAAAAATTATCTTGCAATTACCAAAACATATCTTTCAACGCTCCATCTCCATATCGCCTTTTCAATGGAACTCATTACCTGAGTCCTTTTTCGTATGCTACTACGTATCTCAAGGTATTTCCAATACCCTTGTATTCAACACTGAACATAAGCTGCTTTTGCAGAGTCTTCATATTCTCCCAATGGCCAAGAGGGCCAATGCCTCGCTCTTGGACCTATCCTCCGAAGCAAAATGAACCTGAGCTGCTTTTGCAGGGTCTCAGCGTTCTCCCAACGGTCAGGAGGGCCTATGCCTCGCTCCTGGACCTATGCTACAAAAAAGAATCAACCCGAACTGCTTTTGCAGTGTCTCAGCATTCTCCCAACGGTCAGGAGGGCCATTGCTTCACTCCTGGACCTATCATATGGCTTAGTAAACCCTACTCCCAGAGTAGCACTATTCGGCGGGTCTCTTACCCCCCAGGTAGCGCACCGGCCTGGCAGAAATATTCTTCCCCCTCCTCTGCAAGGGTATTCTGTCATTTAAAATAAAAATAAAATAAAATCCCAAAATTTATTGAATTACCCTCATAACTCATAACTTTCAATCCCACAGAATTATTGAACAATAAAATTATTAAACTGCCCTGGTAGCTAAATATTTGAACCACCCTATATTTTCGATTCCTCAAACTTATAAAACTTTCCCGGTAATCCAACCCTTTTTCATTTCTAAAAATAACAAAATTTTCTTGCTTAAAAAAAAACGACTTTGTCAGGCATAGTTATATCCACAGTATTCTTCCCACAACCACAGTGAAATTGTGTAAATATCCAAATTCAATTCTCTGGCTCAGATTTGCGCATTCCTGGGCACTTCCTTAACAATACTAAAATGTAATACAATTCAGTTAGGACAGTCATACAAATTCTTCGCGTACAAGAATAGCATTGCATATCTCTACAATCCATAATCCATATGGATCAAAACCAAACAGAAACAAATAGAAATCCCAAGACAATTGGCCTATCCTCGTGTACCCAACAATTCATCACAAAAAAATCATTTTTATTTCCCACAAATATTTCTTAAAAAAAAAATTATTCGGCATCTTTCCTTCTAAACTACACAATCCTTCTTCACCTTTCACAATTCTCATTCAACACAACCATTCTTCAAAAAAACATTATTCCTATATTCACACATATATATATCTACACAATTCCTAACCTAACTATTTACAATCCAATAATACAGTAGGACTTCCGAGTCGCGGGACTTTTACTCCGCCAGCTGGTGTCCTTCCCCCTGATAGAAGTATTCTCTGGTCCCTCCTACAGAGCCAAAACGCATAAATGGCATCCGATGACACAGAAAAAAAAAGGCTACAAAAAGCACCTCGTGCAATGCACGAAAATCACAAAAGAAACCAATATACCTTCTAAGAAAGAGAAACGGTGAAATATCGCTCATAGAACCACAAATTTTACCTGAAACTTGACCTATAGGTCCAACCTACTAGGGACTACCGTCCTACCACCAACTTCGCTTACAGTTTCCCCTCAGACCATCCCCACAATGACACAGCTGCTTCCTCTGAGCAGATCAAAATTCCTTCTGCTTGGTCCAACTCCAGACCCCTCCCTAAAACCCATCTGCTTTACCTAGCAGGCTACAAAACTCACTATATGGTTCTCTTCCAGACCTTCCCTAAAACTACATTTGCCCTTCTCACCTAGAGCCTCCTATCTCTAGAACGAACAATTCTGGTCACACCCTTGCAAATGCATAGGCATCAATTGTGGGACTTTTACCTACCGATTGGTACCACACCCCGACAGAAAAATTCTTAGGCCCCCTCTGCAGAGCCATAAGGAAAAGAAAAGGATAGACAAAACAAAGAACGAGACTTTCACATTGTGAGATTTTTACTCACCAGCTGGAGTCCAATCAACTCTGGTAGAAGTATTCTTAACCCCCCCTACTGAGCAAGAATGATGGAAGAAAGAAAATAAAGAACAGGACTGCCAAGTTGTGAGACTTTTACTCACCAGCTGGAGTCCAATCAACCCTGGTAGGAGTATTCTGCGGCCCCTCCTACAGAGCCAAACACATCAATAGGCGCAAAAATCGCTCAGAAAAATATGCACAAACGCACAAAATCACCCAACTAAATACAACACTACATGCGCTCAAAACTCAACCGGGCCTACAAATTCAACACAACAAGGACCATTTCCCAATACGCACCTAAATCGTATCAATGCAACAAAAGAAAAATCGCACAAAATAACGGCAGTTCACTGTAGGAACTACCGTTCCACAAAAACATATCGTAGGGTCTATCCTCAGATCGCCCTCAAACAATATCTCATCAGCTACTATCAGCTGACCATATGGTCCTACTTCGACTTCCTAAAACAATGTTTTCTCTTCTCTGGTCCTTCACTCGACCTCCTAATTCTTCAAGATGCTCCTACCTCGACCTTCTAAAACAATATCATCTCTGGTCCTATACTCGTCCTCCTAATTCTCCAAAATGTTCCTACCTCGACCTTCTAAAACAACATCTTCTCTGGTCCTTCGCTCGACCTCATAGTTCTCCAAAATCTTTGTTCTTCTTCAGCAGAACAATTCCCGGGGCCCACCCTTTCGCGGCGCCCACTTCTACTTCGAAAAGGAAACTCACTTCATCTGCAGACTTACATCACTATAACAAAAATCCTATTTGCTAACAAACAATTACTTTCCGGGCACATACCCCAACGAACATTGAATTGAATTGAATTAACAAATACTTATATTTTCCACTGACTTTCTGCCTGCAATCGCATTTTCAATCCTTACAAGCCTTTTACTCCCTTTTGCTCCAAAAATCTCTTATCTCAACCTTTTTTCTACTTCCTACAACAAACTCTCTCAGTTTCGTCCTTCGAGCAACCTACAACGAAGAAAAACATACTCAGTTGCTTCCTCCAGCAACCTACAACAACGAAAAACATCCTCAAAGGTCACCAATCTCCTAAATACGCCCCTGGTACACCTTTCTCCGTAGCTCAACCATTATACCATCAATAAAGACCTACACTCAATAACTGCTTCTCCCAGCAGGCCAAAAATTTTCATCAAAGGTCTACAATTTCTTCCAAACGACCCCTGATACTTCGATCCTGCTTTCCTCGGCAGCTCACAAAATCATCCTTGATCAGAGCCAAGGCAAAATGAAAAAAATCCACGACAGCTTATTCCGTCTACCAAAATCTCCAACACAGCAAATTGAAGGGGCTCACTTTCTCCTCACAACTGTCCTAACCCTTCACAAAATTATTAGCCATCTAAGCCTGAATTTTCCCTCCATATTTAAATTTTCCATAAATACAGAAAATTTCTAAAAAATCCTCTTTCTTTGGGCTAACCAACCATTTACCTAAAAACCTTATCTCAATACTGAAAAAAAACATTTTTTCCACAAAATTCCCAAAAAGAAGTCTTTTTTGTCCACTGCGTACAATTTATCTCCAAAATTGCCTGTAAACAACAACATCCTATAACAAAATAACTCCCCAAGACCTGAAATATAAAATCTCCAATACTTTATATTGAAATTAGTCTAATAATTTCTCAAATGAAAATTAAAGATATTTATCCAAAATTCAATTTCAATTATTTGAATGTAACAAAACTGATATCTAAACTTTTTCATTTCCTATCATTATTCTGTTTTAAACATTCAAATAAACTTTTTGAGATTTGCCCTATTATTTTTTCAGCTACTAATCAAAAAAAAATTTTTAAAAAAAATTTTTTTTATCAACAAATAATTTTCAAACATTTTCCAATTTTTCTTTTTTCCTATGGTTTCTCCGGTTCCATTGATGGTTCCTTAATATCATTGCAAAATATCTTGGGTTAGTAGATAGAGTGAACTCAACATACACATATATAAAAAATATATAACTACAAATATAATCAATTGCTACAAAACAAAAAATTCAACCATATTTCTCTCAGAAGTTATCCAAACAATCCCGCCGTTTTTTCTCTGAAAAGTTGTCCAAATGATCCGTCATTTTTCTGTAAAAAGTTACCTAAATTATCCCACCGTTTTTCTTTGAAAAGTTATCCAAACGCATCCCGCTTTTTTCCTTTGATAGTTATTCAAACATATCCTGCCGTTTTTTTCTCTGAAAAGTTACCCATATTATCCCGCCGTTTTTCTCTGAAAAGTTATCCAAACATCCCGCCGCTAGTCACCATTGTAAGAGATCGTCAAAACCCTCATATTTTTATGTTTACCGATAATTCCCTAATTTTAATAAAACTTTTTGTGCATTGGCGTCAATACCAGAACAGGTAATACACCTGCATAAATACGAATAATGTTCATATATGTGGTTCACCCCAACAATAAAATTAAAGCAAGCGTTAAACTACTTTTTTCTTGCACTCAGCCTGTAGAACAATTGTTGCCTCCAATAACCATTTTTTCCAAATAGTTGTCCCATGTTTCATAGACACTCGTATATATTCCCTTTCGATCTACCGATACAATAAAAATCCCATACTTAAACACAACCCATTTTGACTCACGGAAAACTCACTTTATCAGAAATTTCAATAAATATCCCTCGACGCTTCAAAATTTTAGTCAAACAAAATATTATTCCCCACCGTCCTATAAAAAAAAAACCCGAATTGTTACCAAACATTTTCCACCGAACCACTGCGGGTGAAGCCCGCAGAGCGAATTCATAATTTCTTCTCCTTTTTTTTCCGGTCCAAGTTAGCGTCAAGGCGTAGCCCCCATTTTAAAATCCCTTATTGGGCTTTCATTTAAGAGGTACTTTTGCATATTCAAATCCTATTGGCTACTAATTATTGCGTGATTTTTCTAGATGAAGTCTTTCCCCGAATAATTCTTGTTATTTCAGCACAACGGCAATTAGACCATAACACTTAACTGTGTGAAGAAATCTTAACACAACGTCCGAACTTAAATAAACCGATGATAGATTATTTTTCAATCTCCCAATCGAAGATTGATGGTTGACTTTCAGTAACCACCATATATGAATATTATTTCAAGGAAAGAAAAAATTTCTGAATAACTGATATATGAGCTCTTCCAGTTTTTCTTACAATAATAAAATTTCAAACTCATAATTTCCAGAAAAATAGATACTTTCATTAAGGCCAGAAAAAAACAACAATAACAACATAACAGCTTCTATTTGGAATTCAGATTTTTTTATGTAAAATGGAACTACTAATTTTGGTCTCTTTTCCACTTCATAGGGGGTATACTACGGAGGGGAAGGCAAATTTTGAATTTCTCAATGGCCCATCAGCTAACCTTCACCCATATAAACCCACAAATGATCTCGAGACATAGAAACAGTTCATCCTTTGAATACTCGGCTGCTGACTCAATATACAATTGCATGCATAACAGCAGGTAATCGTTTCAACTAAGTATGTGCATGGAAAGATCGAGATGTGACGTCATTTTGCCGCCACCTACTTGATCAAGTCGAATCTCCATTTATAGAAGTCGCCTACTCCAGTTCAATGCTACAAAAACGGATTATTTCATTTTTTCTTTTATTGGTTGGTAATGGTTCTGAATAAACTGGCTTTAAAATGACTAGAGGTATGAAAACATTCCTTGAAATATTGTTTTTCGGATAAATTATATTTCATTACGTGTTTTGTGGATTTATTACACCTTCTATAGCCTAAAAAAGTGGTCAAGTACGAGTGAGTCTCACGCACCATGGATTCGTGATTATTTCGACTATCAAAATTTTCCCTAAGCTTCATGACTATGCCAAATCTCCACTTTACAACAGTTTCTGTGACAAACAAACGAAGTGTAGATCTCATAAAAATACTACTTATTGCGGACGTCTTCACTCCATGGCTTCTAAAATATTTCGGTATACAGATGCTAACTGAATAGGTTTGAATTCGATTGAAAATATGGAAGCAAACTACATTTTTTTAAATATAAATATTGAACATAATATGTATGTGGTTCAAAATTATAGTGAGTGTAAACGGATATCGGGCTACCCTGTAATGATTTTTAAATTTAATGATCGGATTATCAAAATTGAGTACATTTTTATATTAGCTAGAAGTATGAATTCAACAACTCACAAAATAGTACAAATCTGTAGACCACAGTAAATGAAATATGCCCAAAAAATAACTCAAGTTGCCGGGATGACAACGTGATTCAATACGATGGAAAGAAAGTAAAAAATCAAAAATCTATTGTAAATATATTCAATGAGCATTACACTAAAATTGGTGAAAAGCTGTACGAAAAAAAAATTATGAGGATCCAACTTCAATCCTCCTGTAAAAAATAACGTTTTGTACTCCTTATTTATGAAGGCAACAAACGCTGAGAAGTTGGTAGTATTATTTCATCACTCAAAAACAAAAAATCACCCGGAATGGATTGAATACAAACGGAGACAATAAAACGTTTAGCACCATTGATAAAAGAACCGATGGCCTTCATATTCAATAAATGCACAGAGATACTTTCCCAGTATCTTAAAAAAAAGTGATTAAACCAATTTTTGAGGCCGGCAATAGAGGTGATGTTATGAATTACAGACCAACCTCCTTTCAGCCAAATTGTTTGTTTTTGTTTTTCAAATTCGTCTAAACGATTACCTGAACAAAAATAATATATTAAATAGCCAGTATGGCTTTAGGGAGGGCTTCAACTCAAGATGCAATTCTTGCCCTCACCAAAAAAATGTTTAATGCTTTGAATAAAGGAAAACCATCTCATAGATATTTCTAAAGCATTTGATACAGTAAGTCACCCCTTGCTCATCGAATGCTTAGAAAACATCGCTCTAAAACCATTTGAAAGCTACCTATCCGACAGACTAAAGTGTGATCTGGAAGAAGTGACTTACAAGTTTTAAAATACGTCGAACCCCAAGGGACTGTTTTTGGACCACTTCTTTTCAACATATATCTGAATGAACTCTTTAAAATGCACACTTTTCTAGGACCTTTCTGTCAAAATCCAGAATATCAATAGTCCACACATTCTCAAACACCGTCCCAAAAAATTATATTTCAATTACAAAGGGCGAAAATTTATCGACTGTTCGAATAATTAAAAAAGCACTCACCTGATTGTAGTGATATCGATCACTTGTAATTTTTCTGTAGACACTATTCCTACTATGAGTATATTGATACTTCTCAATGTTTTCCTGTTTATTATTGTTGTGCTGTTTTCTTTTCCCTTCATTTGATCTCTATACTGTTTTTCTCATGTAAATATCTCCTCAGACACAGGCTCCGCGTTTAGTGGATTTTCTAAAGTTTATTCAGTACATCTTGGTATGTACTATTTTTATAAATATCTCCTCGTAAATAAAGTATTATTATTATAACGAAAAACGTGTTATGGCTTTATTGTTTGAAAATTCAACATATGTTTTTTTGTAATTGCGCTATAACATATGGAAATATCCTTGAATTTTATTGATTCGTAATTAAATTGTAAGCCATGTAAATTAACACATCGTTATAATCGTAAATAACTAATAAAAAACATTTTTAAAGACAAGCTTTCATTTAAGCCGTGTACTAAAACATATGAAATAAGTTCAAGTCATCGCTGACAATGATTAAATTATTTTTTGTTGAATTATTTGGTTTCAAAAAGCTTGTAGCGCGAAGTGTTCATAAAAGTAGGTACCAATTAATTTCATTGGACAATGATTGGTTGGTAAGTAATAACTTGTCGAAGTATTAATTTTATGACAATTCGCGCGACAAGCTTTTTGAAACCAAATGATTCAACAAAAAATTATTAAATCATTGTCAGCTTAAATAAAAGCTTGTCTTGAATCTATAGATTTTGACAAAAAATGCATAATCTCCGAACCTGAAAACCCCACAAACCAATTTTGAATAAAATATGACCATAATCAGAAAACTCGTACTCCATCTTGGGGCCGCCATTTTAATTTATAAATTTTGACAAAAAATTCAAAATCTCCGACCGCGAAAACCTCCGCATACCAATTGTGAATCGAATCGGACCATAATCACAAAACTCGTCCTCCATATTGGGGCCGCCATATTGAATCTATGAATTTCGACCAAAAATTCATAATCTTCGACCCCGAAAACCTCCCGCAACCAATTTTGAATCCAATTGGACCATAATCACAAAACTCGTCCTCCATCTTGGGGCCGCCATCTTAATTTATAAATTTTGACAAAAATTCATAATCTCGACCCGAAAACCCCCACATACCAATTTTGAATCGAGTCGGATCATAATCACAAAACTCGTCCGCCATCTTGGAGCCGCCATCTTGAATTTATGAATTTTGACAAACAATTTATAAATCTGACCCCAAAAACCCCCACATACCAATTTTGAATCAAATCGGACCATAATTACAAATCTCGTCCACCATCTTGGAGTCGCCATTTTGTTTTTTTCTATAACAATAATGCATTGTCACCGGAATTATGAACACCTGCCAAATTTCAAATTAATCGGACGACTAGAAGTCGGTCAAAATTCACTAACTAAAAGCTTGTTAAAAAGTATAGTGAACAACGAGCATGTAATGCCCATTTCTCACTCCTTTGAATTTTAAATACCGCAATTTTCATACTCGTAAGGAGAGTATTAATTCATGCCAGTTGTGCAATATACTATTCAGCAATTCATATGTCAGACAGATGGCCCTTTATTGGGAGTAATGGTGATAGATATTTTCTGTTCTGGAACAACTTGGGAAATATACGATTGCATACAGAGCATTGGTGGTACCATTGTTTAAAGATAAAGTTATCTTTAAACAATGGTGGTACCTATAACTGAAGATACCTGGATGATTTAGTAATGATTTTGATATCTTATTATGTTAATACTCATATCAAATGGTTTGGTTTTGTATTAAAATATTGGTTTCTATTGGAGCTAGGGAGATAATATCGAAAAATACATTTGCCAATTATCAAATGAGAATGTTTCCTTTTCCACTAAATGGTCCCATTTTCTTCTAACGTTGCACACCTATCTGTCCATTTGCATGAACAAGTGTTCTAAATGACTACATAGCCGTTTTCAAAAGTTTTCCAAATAAACATAACGGAAACGTCACACATATTTTCTTTACAGATTTTTTCTGACGACCCTAGTCGTGAAATATTGTTCATTATATAAATAACTTCTATATTAGACATTTTCAAGAAATTCTAATAGACATTTTAGAAAATAAAGATTTTTGAGGTTCTTCCATCTCATTTTTTCCTGGAAATATGAATTATAGGATATATTTTGGAATATTACTGAAGACCACTTCTATAGACATTTTTTGAAAAATATTTGCAAAAGCTAAAAAAAAAATATGTTTATCAACTTTTTTCCAAGTGAATTATCCTCAATTTGAAAGTCAGAAAAATGGAAAATACCAAATTTCTATTGGTTGGGTGTTACCATGACAACTTTAAGTACTAGTCCGCTAAAATGTCATTTTGCGGACTCTTTTCAATTTTCAAAGTTGGCATTTTGTGGAGCGTGTTTTAACAAGTTCCCAAAATGAGACAAATCGGAATGTTTACAGACGAGGTGCCAGCCGAGTCCGGAATATGAAGATGCCTCACATATTTTCTCGCCGTGTTTACAGATTTTTCTGACGACACCAGTGAAATATTTATTGTTCATCATATAAATAACTCCTATATTAGACATGTTTAACAAAGTTTTCTATGCTATTTTTACCGGAAAATGTGTTATGACATATTTTTTTGAGTATATATAATTTTTACAGTAATCAAAAAATGTATTTGTTTCAAGTATATTTTCCTCAAGTTTGAAGTCAGAAAATGGAACAGAGGGTCTGGAAAATTCATGGAGGAACAATATAAACCACATTTCGATTAGTTTAAGTGCAGAATTCCTGCAAAGTTCATGTACATAAAAATAAATTATTTGATTTTCATAATTTTATGCTCTATACATTTTTGGACTCCCCCAGATTCGCTGAAATCTTACATTATTTTACAATTACCATCTATACGGTAGGGTAAGGAAGCTATGCTAAAATGAAGCAAGCGATTGTTTAACAATGAAATGTTTGTCAAATACTGAAAATATAAGTGTTTATTGTTCCTGAAATGAGTATTCCAAAAGAATATTTCGAAGGAAACGCGTGCTGTCAATACAGCATTTCAAATAATCTATAGTTTATCATGTATCCTGAAACATTTAAAAAATATTAATTATAAGTTTTCTAAATGAACAAAGAGAGTCCGCGTAAGTGTTACTACCATGAAGACTTGTACAAGTCTGCTAAAGTGGCATTTTGCGGGCTCTTTTCAGTATCCAAAGTGGCTATTCGTGGAATCTGTTCAAAAATAGTAGTTTATGTAACAAGTACGCAAAATGAGGCTTTCGCGGAAGAATCGTAATGTTTACGGATGAGGCGCTAGTCCGCAAAAGCCATTTGCGTATGTGTTGCATACAATATTTTTTTGTATAAGCTTTCCAAAGAATGTTTCATGTAGGAACTATGATTTTATTTCTGCTATCAATACGCAAATATATAGGCAGCACCGGCAGAAGGCCGTGTGAAATATCGAATCAGACTTTTTATTACCGACGTGTCAAGTGTCAAATGTCAAATATGTCAACTAGTCAATAACATTTGCGTTTGTTGTTATGTTCTCTAATTGTGTCTTCAGTCATTTTTTCCAGGATCCAACTATACTAACGTATTATGGGGATATAGATAGTTGGATATAATAAACTTGTAAGTAAATATGACAACCATTCAGAAAGATACTCCAAATTTGAAAGAAAATTGAAATGTATTCAGTATACAGCAAAATCCTGTTTCCCCTATTTGACATTCGAAGAAGCTAGATTTGCCCACTTCGTGGTAATCCTGAATAGTAAGTGACATTTGGAATAATGGAATATAAATTGTTATCATCCAATAAATGTATAGTAGGTTTAGGTGTGAAAATCGGAACTTGATTTGAACCCAAACTAAACCATTATTCGTATATTCTTGTAAGTGGATATCTTGTTTGAATTTACTATCATTTTGTTTGCGATTGTTCGAAGAAAGAAAGTGTAAAAGTCATCATGTTTGTACCTACCGCAACAATAACCACTGACAATTTTATTTTGAAAAAATTCAAAATTTCTAGCTTTTCTGCGGCAAAATGTTATCGGCTCATGGTTTTTATAAACACCCGTTAATGTTCAGTTATGTTTTATGAATGAATAAAATTCAGTTCGTAAAGTGTTGCCATGACGACACTTTATGGACAAGTCCGGTAAAGTACAGTATACAAAAAAATATTTTTGTACACGTTTCAGGAGACGCAATAAACTATAGATTATTTGAAATTTTGTTGTGACAGCACACGGTTTCTTCGAAATATTATTTTGGAATTCTTATTTCAGGAACAATAAACACTATGAAAAGGATTTTCATATTTTCAAACAAATCAATCTATCATACCCCATGACAGGTTTCAATGTCACAATCTGAAAGTGTATCTTTAAAAAAATTTTTCTAACTTTTTTCATCTTTGCAAAGTGATATTGCTTCTAGAAAATGTGTTTCCTAATTATTCCGGTCTTCCTGATGATCGTGGAAGCGTGAAATAGATTTTCGTCGACCAAAATATATTGAAGACCTAGTGAATGCGATGCCTCTCTTGCATCAATGTTACAAATGATTTCTGGTCGGTAATCCCTTTTGGAGTTCTTGATTAAGACAGGAATAGAAAATCCAATAACTATCTAAATAAAATTGCAAATTTTCACTTCCAGATTTTTTCTTTTGAGTTAGGTTTTTTCTATATCTATCAGATGTATTTCAATATCCAGGGTGGCCTTAGCAATCTCAGGCTTATTGCTGTAGATAGATATGATTCCCTAATAGTGGAAAAAGAGTTTGAATTCTCTCTAGTACATGAGCGAAAAAATAATATATTCCTTATCTGCCTTTACAGAGCACCCAGTTCTGATGTGAATACCTTTTTAGAAAAACTTGAAACTCTTTTATCCAGCTTGCCGCCTAATGCTCACATCATATTAGCCGGTGATTTTAATGTAAATTTTGCTGAATACTCCCTAGCTAGAGAAAATTTAAGAAATTTGTTGTCCTCTTTCAACATAATGATGCATGTTGAACAACCAACACGTATCATCAAAAATTCTGCTACTATAATTGACTATATGTGTTCAAATTTAGATAGACATAGTATTAGTTGTTGTACTATTCCTGCAGGTATCTCTGATCATGAAGCAGTATTCTTCCAGTCCAACAACTTCAATATCACACCTCATAAAAATGGTTTTAGGTATGGCAGGATTTTTAGTGCAAAAAAATTTCAAAAATTGCAGAAGAAATGTCAACAGATACCATGGAACACTCTCAAATATTCAGAGGAACCTATCAATACATTTCATAATTATTTATCAACCTTATTTGAGAACTGTTTTCCATTGCAAAGCTCAAAATAAAAAAAAAAAAAACCGTGGATAACTAAAGGCATCAAAATATCTGCACAGAAACTTGAGGTCGTTGCATACCATAAGAAAACAAGTACAAAATGGTTTTTCATAACTTATTTCAATGCTTACAAACGTATATATAAACAAGTTATCAATAATGCAAAAGAGACATACTACAAAAAATCGTTTAAAACTCAAAAAAATAAAACAAGAGAGAATTGGATGATAATTAATGAACTAAGAGGAAAAAATAAATCACAACCAATCAATATTGAAATTGACCCTGATATTTTAAATAACTTCTAATGCTCCATAGGCCACGAACTCTCAGCCAATCTCAATTCACAGGTCGACCCCTTTAGACTATATGAAGTATGTTAGCATTGCACAAAAATTTTCACCTTGAAGATACTGACATATTTGAGCTGAAAGAGGTTATCAATGAAATAAAAAATAAGAGCTCATCGGGTATGGACGGCCTATCTGTAAAAATTTTTCAAAGTCTACCTGACCATGTCCTACTCACCCTAGCTGAGGCAATTAACAGTTCCTTCAGAATGGGACAGTTCCCTTCCCGCTTGAAACAAGCAGTTGTAATCCCCTTGTACAAAGGTGGTGACCCAGATGATCACTCGAACTTTCGCCCAATTTCATTATTATCAACATTATCCAAAATAATAGAAAAACTAGTCAAAAGAAGAATGATGGTACATCTTACCAGAAATGACATATTAAGCCATGCCCAATTTGGATTTCAAAACTCGAAAAGCACTAATGATGCTTTTTTCTCGTTGCTAGAAAATACATATGTTACTTTGAATAATGGAGAAACCGTAGCGGCGGTATTTTGCGACTTCTCCAAGGCGTTTGATTGTGTCAGCCATGAGATATTACTGCAAAACTACAATTTTACGGTTTCCGAAATTCCTCATTAGACTGGTTCCGCACGTATTTGTCAGAAAGGAGTCAAGTAGTAAAAATACAGGAAAACTACTCTAACAGTGGCAAAGTCGCAATGGGCGTTCCACAAGGGTCGGTTCTAGGTCCTATTCTATTTTTATTGTATCTAAATGACCTAGCCACCATTCGCATCCAAGGAAAATTCACTTTCTTTGCGGATGACACCACCATTCTATGGCATAGCAAAGACATAAATCACTTGAAAGAATCAATTGCTCTCGATCTAGAAAACATTAAGCAATGGTGTGACTCCAATCGACTCTGTTTCAATTAAAAAAAAACAAATCTAGTCACCCTTAAATTTGACTTTGATAATTTGTACTTAGATAACCAGATTATAACAAATAAGCCACAAACTAAGTTTCTAGGTCTAATTATAGGCAACAAGCTAAAATTTGATGAGCATGTAACGACCTTGAGCAAGAAGTTAGCCTCTAGCTGCTTTGCAATGAAAATTGTTTCAAGAGAATTAAACGTAGCCTCGGGTGGGATGGTCTACTTTTCCCTAGTTGAGTCACATTTGAGGTATGGCATTGCCTTCTGGGGTTTATGCAATAACCAGCTGTTTCAATGTGTTTTTATTCTACAAAAAAGAGCAATCCGATACCTGTGTAAAGCTCAATATCACGATCACTGCAAACCACTTTTTATTAGCCAACAAATATTATCACTCGTTTGTTTATTCATTTTGGAAACTGTATACCTCATCCACACAAAATATGGTTCAACACCTACTGAAACACGAAAACATAAAACAAGAAATGAAGGTTGTGTACCCTTACCTAAATCTAGTCTGACAAAAAACTCCATCATGTATGAAAGCAAAAAAATATATAATCATCTGCCAGCCAGTTATAGAAACATAACTTCTCTGAAGAACTTTCGAAAGACTGTAAAAAAGGCTCTATTGCAGAAAGCTTATTATAACCTGCAGGAATATTATGAGGATATACTATAGTTCCTTATGGGAATTGATTTGATACTGGATATTTATATTATTGAATATGTTTTTTATTTATACATGTAATATTTATCTTTTATGTTCGTACATTTTATCCACTTGACATTCATTTATTTTATTGTATTTTTTATCTCATATGTTTTGATTTATTATACAAGACTGCTGTTAAATCTTAAGGGTGGTAATTGTCAGTTACCCTTTTGTTAATGACATCTTATTTTATAACGTGTTGTTTCAATAGTCCTTCTTTTTTTAAAGGAGATTGACAATATGTTTTTTATTCATATATGTAATATTTATCTTTTATGTTTGTACACTTTATCCATTTGACATTCACATATCTAATTATCTGTACATTTCTTATATATTTCTCTTTTTTCCTATTTTCATGCTTTGTCAATAAGAATCAACTCTTCAGACAATAAAGTATATATTGATTGATTGATGCAAACTTGTCATTGATAAACGATCGCTTGCTACATTTTTGCACAGCTTCCTTACACTACCGTATGGGTGGTAATTGAAAATTCAAAGCATTGTGCAAGTTCTTTTGACGAGTAAGTATGGAAATCGAAAAATGTGCATGCATGTGTTTGTCCGATCTTTTGACTTACCAGCGATTCTGAAAGAGTAATTATAAAAATAGAAAAATGTATTTTTCTACGTTCATGCAAAAAACAAAACTTTATTGAACTATATTTAGTGAAAAAAGTGGTTCTTTATTTCACTGTGCAATAAAATGTTTATTGCACTCATCTATCATTCTACATCTACATTCTACATTTGTGATCATGACAAACATAAACGTCAAATCGACGCAATTTTTATTACGCTTTTTATTTTCCTACACTTAGTGCAATCTGAATAAAACATTTTTTGGTTTTTGTTTGCATGAACGTAGAAAAAATAATTTATGCAACTCGTGCAAAAAGTGTTTATTGCACTCGACGTGTTGTCCAACTCGGCCTGGCGTGGCGGCCTCGTCGGACAACTTCACGTCGAGTGCAATAAACACTTATTTTTTGCACTTGTTTCATAAATAACTATTATGCGTCCATGTGTTTGTTTGACCTTTGCAGAAATTTGCACGTAAACCCATGGAAACTTCCACCTTCTTTTCCCCTGTTGAATATGCTGAATATGTTATATTGAATATGTTGAATGTTGAATGTTGAAGGTTGAATGTTGGATGTTGTTGGATGTTGGAAGTTGGTGTTGCAAGTTGATGCACGTTGCACGTTGGACGTGAGTGACGTGACGTGACGTCGAACGTCGAACGTCGAACGTCGAACGTCGAACGTCGAACGTCGAACGTCGAACGTCGAACGTCGAACGTCGAACGTCGAACGTCGAACGTCGAACGTCGAACGTCGAACGTCGAACGTCGAACGTCGAACGTCGAACGTCGAACGTCGAACGTCGAACGTCGAACGTCGAACGTCGAACGTCGAACGTCGAACGTCGAACGTCGAACGTCGAACGTCGAACGTCGAACGTCGAACGTCGAACGTCGAATGTCGAATGTTCAATGTTGGGAAAGAAGTATTGGCTAATTTCCACATGGTTTGTGGATAAATCAATGCCCAATGAAAAAATACCAATGGCTGCACTATGTTGAATTTCAAAAGAGAAGTCGCATAGATCTACAGATCTACCGTAAGAGATATGCGAATCTTCCTAAAACTCCTGGCCGGCAAAATATTACGCGACAAGTTCTTGAGGATATAAGATAGGATCGTACTGACCATTATGTCGCACCTTCCACTGGACGGCGATATGATGGATAAGGCTGTAAATCATTTGGGAGAACTAATATAAAAAGTGTCATGCGTCATACAAAATGATTATTTTCAGTATTTGTTTCTGTTAATGATGAATAAATGAATCATAAATAACGCTGTTTTACGTTTTTCTGTAGAACGTCAGATCGTGATCCATATTGCCCACTGATACCATATGGTATCAGCTTATATATTTGTCGAGATTGGAAAAAAATCTTTTTATATATGAATTTTTTGTAAACGTTTCACATCATCTTGTATCAAAGCAAATCCATAGATGATATCACAGCATGAAAGTTTTGATAGTATGAGTGTTTTACAGAGTTTGAGTTTGGAGGACATAATATCTCTACTCTGGTACAACTGGCGTAAAACGTTATAGGAACTTTGACAGAGCGAACTAACATGTTTGTGGAATCTGAGATCGGAATCGAGCCACAAGCCTAGATTCTTACACTCCCTGACTCTTGGGAGACTATCTTGACCAAGTTTATAAACAAATGCGTCAATCTGGTCTTTCAAAATCAATTCGAATGCTTTAGATAGGACGGGTGATTTGCTTATAGGTCTCAAGTGGGATAATTCCGTTGGATTTCCACATTTTTGTAAAGGAAGTACAATTGTTTGTTTCCACTCATGAGGAAAAAGTTAGTTTCTAATATACGCCGCAGCATAATGAGTGAAATTCCGTCAGATCCGACACAGTTACTTTTTATACGGTCAAGATATTGTTGAGTTTGAGTGGGTGTTATTCAGGAAAATTTCAAGAGCATTTCAACGGGTATTTGATTATATTTTTCAAGTAAACTCACATGGAGGTCCGATTTAGGGGGATGATTGCTTCTTGTGAAGGGAGTGTTTATTTCATTGAAGCTTGTTAGATTAGGACAGTTATGTTTATTTTTGACAATGTCCAGTGTTCTCAATGTATTCCATATCATTCTCTGATTTTGATTTCTTAAAGTACATTCCAAGAAGGCTTTCTTTTCCCGGCGGATTGCACCAGTAGTATAAGATCCTCATAGCTTATCCAATCTATGTGAGATTTTGTAATTTTGAATTTTCCGAGAGCTTCATTACGTAGTTTAATCATTTCTTTGATATTAAAAGTGAGCCACTTCATTCGAGCATGGAAATTGAAAAGATTCAAGATGTTAAAATTAAGAAATTCAATCATTTCATTGGTTGTTTTAAGATTGTAGATTTCATCCCAATTGGTAGCTTGAAGATCGACAAGAAAATATTCTTGGTTGAAGTATCTGAAATCTCTATAGGAAACTGTCTTGTATTCAGGTCTTATTTTCAATGATTGGATTATGCTGATGATGGCGAGGTGATCTGAGATACCAATGTCAAGGACATTTACGTATCGCATATCATCTCTCTCTCTCTCTCTGAGGTTACCAAGATATCTATTAAAGTCTGACTATAAGGCGTTATTCTTGTAGGCTCTCCAATTAGTAGGGAGTATCAGAAGGAATGCACCAGAATGGCGAAGGAGTTGATGGGCAGGCCTACACCGGTCTATTGCCCAGACACCTTTGACAGGATGATGACATATCCTGAAGAGCTCGTTGAGGTCATTAAGAGTTTGCCAACGAACAAGGCGGCCCGCCCGGACCAGACGGTATAGACGCGATACTACTCAAAAACCTCTCGCGTAAAGCTATAATCCAACTAATGTATATTTTCAATGGCATAATCAGGACACAAAAATTTCCGACACAGGCCGATCTCTCTCTTGAGCATGGTGGCTGAAGTTATTGATAAAACTCTGCTAAAAAGACTTAATGTTTTCGAGGGAAAGTTAAAACTTATCCCTCATGAACAATGTTGGTTTAGGAAAGGTCATAACAGGTGACAAGAATTGTTCACGGGATTGAGAAGGCTTTTCATCGAAAGCAGAATAAGGTTATGGTTCTGCTTGACATGAAAAAAACCTCTGGCAAAGTTTGGACACAAGGATTAATTGTAAAACTATGTGATGCACGCATGCCTTTATATATAGTTAGGATTATAGATTCATATCTAAATGACCGCACTTCTCTGTTGAAAATAAGAGACAACATTTCATCAGCTCATCAGCTCAATCGATGTGGGTGTTCCTCAGGGGTCATGCCTGTCACCGCACTTATATTCGCTATTTACGCATGACTTTCCCACCTACACCAGGACGAATACTGCTATATACAGTGCTTCTCAAAAGTCCCCTCCCCCCCTCTTATTTTTGGAACGATTATACATAAACAAGTGAAATTTGGAAACTGAATATTAAAGGTTGTAAACTTCTCTACTAGTGATGATAGATGACGAAATAGTCAAAGATGACGTCACAAGGCCATTGTGACCAATAATTTTAAATGGAACCCTACGGCAAGCGACACCTCTTTTAAAAACTATCGAAAAAACCTATTCAATGATACTAATTTTGTTTGTGTTTATGGCAGTTTTGGCAACTCGCTTTTAAAAAACGCAAAGCTGTGATGAATTAAATGTTAATACTAAAATTCCAAATTCAAGCTCCGCCTCTGGATAGTTGTCAAATAAGCTGACGTTTTTGTTAGTCTCCCTAATTCGACGTTTTTGTAATTGTCCAAGTTTTTGTACATTTAATAATTTGTGTATTGTTGATCGAACGTTTAACTGTTAATACTAAAATTCCAAATTCAAGCTCCGCCTCTGGATAGTTGTCAAATAAGCTGACGTTTTTGTTAGTCTCCCTAATTCGACGTTTTTGTAATTGTCCAAGTTTTTGTACATTTTAATAATTTGTTAAACTGTTGTGAGCCAAACGTTTAAGTGCTTCAAGAAGCGAAATGGTACGTGCTTTAGGTGTTAAAGTAGTAGCGATCCTAATTCTTGGTGAAACTGGACAAAATATTCATGCAGCAGAACGCATTTTTAATGAGAGGTTTCCCGATCGCCCCGTTTCGAGGACATATTTAAGGAAGCTTCTTCGTAAGTTTGATACAACGATCTGGCAGACCACAAATTTCTGATGAGAAAAAAATGTATATACTGGCTGAAGTAATAGTTAATCCTACTTCTTCAACAACTCACGTTGCATCTACCTGTGAAGTCAGTCGAAGTACAGTATACAGGGTGTTGAAAAAAACAAATTTCATCCATACAAATTAAAAATGGTTCATTAACTCTCAGACGACGACCCAGACCGAAGACTAGAATTTTGTGAAAATTAACCAACAGCCAGACTATGTCAAAACAATTTGTTTTAGTGACGAAAGTACTTTCTATCTAAATGGAAATGTAAATACACAGAATGTGAGGTATTGGAGTGACGCAAATCCTCACCTGTTTCGTGAAACACATACCCAATTTCCCCAGAAGGTGAATGTTTGGGCAGGTATCCTGGGAAACCACATTGTTGGGCCTCTTTTTTCAAATACTAATTTAACTGATGAGGTTTATCTGGAGCTGTTGCAAAACGCAATAGAACCGTTAATCCTTGAAATTTTGGAAGATAATCCAGATGAATTCGGCAATTTGGAAATAACATTCCAACAGGATGGTGCTCCTCCACACTATTACGGTGCTGTAAGACGGTATTTGGATGAGGAGTATCGTGGTAGATGGATTGGACGACGAGGTTCAACGGAATGGCCAGCTCGATCACCGGACCTCACACCTTTGGATTTTTTTCTGTGGGGAGTACCTTAAATCGAAGGTTTACGCCACTGAACCTGACAATATTGAAGTTTTAAAACAACGTATTGTTGAAAATGTGAGGCTGTTTCCGCAGACACATTTGCAAAAGTACGAGAAGAGTTTAAAAATAGGATATTTCACTGTCAGGAAGTAAATGGAGGTCACTTCGAGCAATTTCTTCAAGTAGATACTGATTCTTAAATCTGTAATTAATATCATACTGATTGGAATTTGAATTTTAATGTTTACTAATGAGCCACTAAAACTGCCATAAAAACAAACAAAATTAGTATCATTGAATATGTTTTTTCGATACCTTTTAAAAGAGGTGTCGCTTGCCGTATGGTTCCATCTGAAATTATTGGTCACAATGGCCTTGTGACGTCATCTTTGGCGATTTCGTCAACTATCATCACTAGTAGGGAAGTTTACAACCTTTGATATTCAGTTTCCAAATTTCACTTGTTTATGTATAATCGTTCCAAAAATAAGAGGGGGGAGGGGACTTTTGAGAAGCACTGTATGCAGATGACACTGCTGTATATGCACATTCGTTCGCAAGCAAGGATATTCACCTGAAGTGGAAGGTCATGCCGTATTTAGAGGAAAATAAAAAACACTCAATCCAAGAAAAACGAAAATGATAAATTTCTCAAAGAAGTTCACAACTGTAGGCATCTTTGGGAAATTGAAAGTTACGGACACGCCCTCTGTGAAATATCACTTAGACCGCAGACTAAATTTCCACAAACATATCACGGCCGCAGTAGCTGAGTTTCATGCAGCATTGAAAGGCATATATCCATAATTGCAAGGGAAAGTGGGCTTTCCACAGAAAACAATTATTGATGTATAAACAGCACTGCGACCGATTATGTTGTATGGATGTCCGGTCTTTTGCAGTGCCTCTATCACCCTGCTCCACAGATTAGAGGTATTCCAAAATAAGATCCTCCGTTTTCCCACACAGCACATGTACGTACAATGGATGAACAATGGACGTTGAATATGGAAGTTCGAGACATCCACTGGATGTCCAGAATTAGTCCAATGTACATTCAATGGACGTTCAATGGACGGCCAGGACACCACTTTGGACGTACAATTGAAGCCCAGATAACATCCAATGGATGTACATTGTGCGTATTTTGGGCATCCATTGTATGTCCATATTTGGTAAAATGGATGTCCAGAACATATCCAAATAACAACCACTGTGGTCGTCCAATGTACATCCATTGTATATCCAAAATGAATCCAGAGGATACATATTATACAAGGTGTCTTGTAAATAATGGGCAATACATTGGAAACATATTGTAAAGGTAAAACTAACACAAGTTCTCATACATACATTGTTCTTGTAGTGTGCCACTTTTCGACATTATTTCTACTTGAATAGAGAATCACAAAGACTTCTCGATGAAGTTATCACAAAAATCTCGGTGATACAATATTCGAAAGGGAATAAGTACCAAGTGTTATTTTTTTACCTATACCATATGTTAGCAAAAATATTGCCCAATATTTCAACACCCTGTATAAATTACATTTCATATCAGAAAGTTACATTTGATTGTTAGAACCCAAAATTCCTTAGTGTTCTGGATCCTAATTAAAATGTTTACGAGCATGGCATATCAGGATAAATATTATTTGATAAGTACCTAATTTTTCGTAAAATCAATAATTTTGGAAATATACATTTTTAATTCAAAATTATAATTTATATTACAAAAACTAACATTCACAAAAAAATGGTAACAAAAGTTGTTTATCTTGAACCTATCAAACTTATGAACAATTTTCTCTATACAATTCCATAAATAGTTTTTAATTAAATTTGTCTTTTCACATATTTCAAAGGTTGAAATCCAACTAAAAATTGATTAACCAAAATTGAGTACTAGAACTCTCTAGTTTCATTCTTTTATATCTTGAAATATCAAAATTGACACTTTCAAAAAGTCAAAAGTATAAATAAATAAAAATATTCTGAGAACGATTCATTTTCTTTCATTTGCTCTCCTTAACCATTTCATATTTGCCTCCTCTATTTCTTTTTTGTTCGTTTTTTCATATGCCTGTTCTGCAGCACCTGCATATGTATATATTCAATAATAATCAACAATATATCTTTTGTTCCACCCACTGATCAGGAAGTCGGCCATTTTCAAATCCTTGAATGATTGTTTCATTTTCGACGTGGTAACTATATTGAATAAGTCGGGATGAACACCTTTTCATTAATTCATATGTGTTCCCTCCTCCGGTTTTTGACATCTAATTTGACTGAAAAATTAATAATCAACATAAAGGAATAAAACTTTGCTTCAAAGAGTACGTACAGGAAAGATTTGCCAGGTTTAAGTTTGTTATATATGATAATTACTCCAAGA
This sequence comes from Gonioctena quinquepunctata, assembly GCA_018342105.1. Lineage (NCBI taxonomy): Eukaryota > Metazoa > Arthropoda > Insecta > Coleoptera > Chrysomelidae > Gonioctena > Gonioctena quinquepunctata. The sequence continues at coordinate 29,829 of JAFIRS010003347.1, read as the reverse complement.
CTACTTGGAAAATTATACACCTTCATTTATTTCACTATTGACAGGGGACACTTGAGAGGGAATCAATCCTGTTTTTATTGTAGGCTTGAATGGAGGTAATTTGCCATTTGCTTCAGTATTGACAGGAGACACATGAGAGGGACTCAATCCTTTTTTCATTGTATTAGGCTTAAATGGGGGAGGTAGAGGTAATTTTCATTTGCTTCATCGGCCTCACTTTCTTCTGAAGAAAATACACCCTTCTTCTTTCTATATTTTCTAGACTAAGGATCATCATAATTCAGATCCCTGCTGTATTCAGCCACTTTTGTTTTATTTCTTGCTTCCAAGATATCTGTAAATGGGTTGCATTTCTGTTGAAACCTGCAGCACACTCATTTTCATCTGAATTAGATTCACCACTTTGCATCAGTCGCACTATCATTTATTCGAAAGTTTTCTAGAACTCATATTAATCAGTAATGTAAAGTATACTTATTTGTTACCATCGATGAACGAACGAATCGGAGTCATAAATGGAGAGCAAAGACGCGGAAGCATTAAACTCACATTTCTCAACAACACTAAAGGCACGTTCGTTCCACTAAACGTTCGCGGCGCTCGCAACGACCCAAAAAATTGCCCGCGAATTTCAAAAATATTTCATAGGCGGCAAGAAAAAATAGCAACCGGAAAAATAACGTTTTTCGATCCAGAAAAGAATACAGTGGTTAAAGTATTGTTGAATTTAGAAGTTGCGTGACGTTCATATATCGTTTATTATAAAAGAAATTAATGATTATATTTGAATCGGACGAATAATGGATGTTAATTGTTGAATGTAAAAAAAAAAAAGGCCCAAAAAATACGGTTGAAATTTTTGATTGAAGATATTTACGAATTCAGTTTCATTTGAATAAAAATAAGATTCTTAGGGATCAAACTGAAATTTATATAAATATTTTTGGACATTGAATGGATGTACAATGGACGAACGTTTTTAACATCCAATGGACGGCCATGTTCACACGTACAATGAACATCCATTCAATGTCCCTGGACGCTTGGACTTGAGATGGACCTAAAATTGACGTCCAATGGATGTCGTGTGTTCTATGGGTTAGTAGCAGATACGCTCGAGTGGACGAAATGTATAAACAATGGCGATTTTTTAACCACAGAATGACAGCTAAAGCGCCAAAAGTCAGGTAGGAAAAAAATTTTTAGATCGAAAGCCGGTTTTTTAAACAGATTTTTCCGGTAATGAACAAAACTCAATTTACGGAATAGTGCAGAATTTAAGGTTTAAACGTTGTGATGAAACGATGAAAATAGTAACTCAAACATAAGCAAATGCAGGAGGTTTGAATATTTCGTTTTCTATGGAATCCGGATGATTTGTCCTGAGGGCGGCGAGCTATTGTACAGCAGGACAATTATGTAATCTGTGATACGTACATACTTTTTTCACGAATAAAACCGGTTTTGTTGTTGTTGTTGTCTCAGTGTTGCCGTGAGACACTAAGAAAATACATTGTACAAAACGGGTTTAGAATATAAAATAATAATAAATGGCAGATAATTACGGAATTGACCCGTTTAAAAAGATAAAGGATGGAATATTTAATTGCAATCCTTGAATATAGAGGAGGGAGGAATATTGTTTCTGGATGAGACGTGGTTTGACACTCATAAAGTTCCAGATAGAGGTTGGGTGGATCCGTCTGCTCACTGCAAAACCAAAGCTCCATCGTACAAAGGAAAGCGTGTTACAATAATTCATGCTGGAACAAAACATGGTTTTACATAAAACGCTTTGGCATTGTCAGCAAAAAATATAAGGGACTCTCCCGTGTGGATTATCACGACGACGATACTACTGATTATTCGAAGACTGGTTCAAAAATAAACTTTTACCAAATATTCCACCAAATTATGTGATTATGATGGATAATGCGAGCTACCACAGTAGATGGTTAAATAAAGTTTCGTGTTCGAATGCCACAATACTTACCACCCAGGGCTATAGCTTGAAAATAATGTATGTATTTTGAAGATAATTATACAAAAAAATCAACGGCAAGAAGTAATGAAATCCTTTTCAATAAAAAAATAATGTTATTGTGACACTTTGGCTGAGGAAATGGGTCATTCAAGTTGCATATTCAATCCAATTGAACACACATGGCATGGGCTAAAAGTATCGTTAAGGAAGAATAATGTTTCGCCAACTTTAAATTCATATGGGGTAGCATTGATTCAGTCAGAAATGCAAATATTCCAAATGAAAGCTGTGTGAAAATTGTGTAGCGCCTGTTCAAAAAGTAGAAAAATAATTCGCAAATATAGATGTTGCCCAGAAAAAAAAATACAGTGAGAGTGAAACTGACTTTTCTGACACTATTTTTTCGTACTGTTAAACTCAATTTCATAAATTTTACTTATTTTTCTATGATTTTTTATATCAAATACATAATTATGTCAAACATTAAGACATATTTGTACCCAAAATTTATGAAATTGAGTTTTTATATAATAATAATAATATTTATTTACCATGAAATCAATACATTTACTTTCAGTTGAATATTAAGAATATAAGTAAATAAACACAGAGAAGATCCTCAAAGGCTAACCTGCGCGTATCACTAAGGTTATTATACAATTTAAAAATGATTAATGTATATGTGTTATTAGGAAATATATAATAAATTGATAAAATATTGATAACATATTGAAAAGCAATAGAATAAATATGACATAGTAAAAAAATTAAAAAAATTAAAAAAAAGAAAGCGATGAAATAATTGAAACAAGGCACATTTGATATGCTGAATGAAATTAAAATAAGAGTCACGATAATAATAGTTAAAACACAATCACATATATATATATATATATATTGTTATGATGCGTTGATTGCGGTTCGTTTTTATTTTATTTTATATTTGTTTATTTACTTTCCACAATCAGACATCATAACACAAAATTTTTTTTTGTTCTACTAATATTTTTTGTTTTACTATGTTTTTACTATTTTCAAAATAAATACAGGAAATGTGAAGTTATGTGATACTAAAAGTGAAATTTAACCTAGTTTTATAGGTTATGTGGTCAATATAGTAATTCATGAAAAGTACTATCAAAAGGGTTCTTTAAAAGTTTTAATTTAACTGCACTGCAGTAACTTTTTATGGTTTCACAAAAAATACCTGTGACTTCTTGTAACGAGAATGTTCAGTGTTTCGGATTTCTCCCGTTCTTGGAAACTGCAGCCCCTATGTCGACTGTGACTTCGCCTCGTACTGGTAAATCTCCAATAAAAAAAGATAAGATCAACTCTGCATCTGGGATCTTTAATTTGTTCTTTATAGTATTTCCCATATTGTCTTGTCAAATAACTGTTTTTCTAATACATATTGATTGTTTTTTTTAAATTTCAATTTTCTTCATTCGGTTCTTCCAAAATTATTTTTCTGTTCTCCCTCGCTTAGCTTGTTGATTTCTCTCCCTTGATACCAACATCCTTTGTTTCCTTCTCGAATTTTCGATTTTCACGCACCTTTTTGTTGCACTTTTCATTATTTTCACCTTTTTGACAGTTTTTATTTACGAAACATTTCTAACTACCTTACATACTATATACAAGACATGTAAAAATCATTTTTTCGTTTCTGCTTTTATATTTAAATTCCAATTTTGCATCAAGATCTTTCCTGGCATCTCATTGGCTATTGTGTTCAGATCCAATTTCATATACAGAATGTTCGAACTTTTAACATTTTTTTATCTGCTTGTGCTTAAAATTATATTAGTAAAATTTGGTTTCTATAATTTTTAAAATTATGCCAATTGCGTGTAATTTTGAAAATATATTTATTTTAAACATAGGTATCGATTAATATTATATAAGGTTTCAGAAAAACGGTAGAATTTTCAGAAAAACTGTAAAATAACCTAGCATAGATTACTAAATACGAACATTTTTTTATTTATGTTTTTTTTTATTTATAATTCTTATTTCAACTCTTCAAATATTTAACGTACTTCTAAACAAAACAATAAATATATATATATATATATATATATATATATATATATATATATATATATACACTAGGAATACGACTTTTGGTGTCGTGGATTGGCCTATGCTGACATCTGTTGGTGACCTATTAATGTGCACGAAATTTCGTGCCATTAAAATTCCACGACAACAGGTCTAAGCTTCAACACACAGATTATAGGTGTCACTACCTATAATTTGATGCTTTTCACATTTTCGTACTTGCCGGTAGGTATTAACACTATGAGATCATTGATACGAATTTGAAAGAGACCACAAGCCGTCTTGATGATTGGGAAACCATGAAACAGCTGTTGGCGGATGGTGGGCTCTCTTGGATTCGTGACAAATTTCTCTTTCTCTCGTTATTTGTTTTGCGTTACTCAGAACGCACTAGGAGTACGACTATTGGTGTCCTGGATTGGCCTATGCTGACATCTGTTGGTGACCTATTAATGTGCACGAAATTTCGTGCCATTAAAATTCCACGACAACAGGTCTAAGCTTCAACACACAGATTATAGGTGTCACTACCTATAATTTGATGCTTTTCACATTTTCGTACTTGCCGGTAGGTATTAACACTATGAGATAATTGATACGAATTTGAAAGAGACCACAAGCCGTCCTGATGATTGGGAAACCATGAAACAGATCTTGGCGGATGGTGGGCTTTCTTGTATTCGTAACAAATTTCTCTTTCTCTCTCTCTCTCTCTATATATATATATATATATATATATTAAATTCTAAATGATACAAAAGTAAATTAGGCTTTAGAATATGGATGGATTTCAATATGCGTTTTTGAGGTCTATTAAGCAGTTTGTTTCATTTCTCGATTTCATATTAATCCATTTCTCAGATTCTTGCTTGAATGATAATGAGTTGAGATTCTTAAGAAATTAAGAAATCCAATTGAAAAATTGGAATTTTAATGTATAGCTTAGGAGCAAGAAAGACATAACATCTTTGTCCAATAGTTTTGGTCATCTTAGGTACAGCCAAAGCTTTTTTCTTGTATCGGGTGTACATGATGTACGTGTTTACTTGATGAAATATATTTTCGTCTGCAAGCAAGTATATTTTGTAGGTATGTTTATATAGATGAATACATGTCCTATATCAATTGTGCAGGGTACGTTTTCGTACTGTCTAATTATTAATACTTATTATTAAATCAGACGTTATACGTCATCTTTACGTTTATACTTTTTTCCTTTTTTTTTCCATATATAAAAAATATCCAATTATCTACTGGTGTTTGGAAAACATTACTTTGTCACATACTAATAGGTAAAAAGTCTGTTTTTGTTTGAAAAAAATAGTAGTTTTGAAAAACTCAATTACTACGAACTTGCTATAAAGTACCATTTTCCACACTCGTTACTTTATACCAGCGAAATAATTTATTAGACCGAGAAGTCAACAAAACATATTATCTTGTGTGAAAATCCCTGCTTGGGATCGGTTGCCCGCTGAGCCGTATCGGCAATGAATAATAATGAGTCTGTTGATCTCTGGTCCCACTATAAATAAAGTTCAAATAAAAATATTTTTTCACTTGAAATTCAGAACTCCTTTAGTGATAGTCCACCTCTGAAAATATAAATCCGCATGTCGTATTCTGTAGAGCGTTTCTGGAAGCAAACAGACAGGAGGCAACAGCAAATAAAAATATTTTTCCTATTGAACAATTATTATCCATCAATGATTGGATCCACTGATGGATAGATCTAATTCTCATCAAATTTTGGTTTAATTGAATTTATAAATAAGGAAAATTTTGGTTAAGTAAAACTAATAATTTTTCAGATTATTTATTTTTTCATTTATCTTCTATTTGGATAGGAAAAAAAAATATGAATTTGGCGAATGAGTGTCGAATTTTACGATAAAATTTGATAGGCTGAGAAAAAATAGTTCCTCGAATATTTTTCTCCGCCGCTGTTTTAAAAGTGAAAGATCCAGCAGTATTTTGATGATCTATCACCTAATGAACCTTCATATAACGACCTCTTTGAGTTTTTATCACTCAAACTGGACTACATTCAGGAGAACCATCCAACAGCTGAAACCATAATCATGGGAGATTTTAATGTACATAACGCTGCCTGGCTCAAATTCTCTAACAAAACAGATGATGCAGGTCGTCAAGCCGAGGCCTTCGCCATCACTCATGGCCTAGAACAACTGGTCGAGCTACCAACCCGCATCCCTGATGTCAACAACCAGTCTGCCAATACACTAGATCTTTTCCTCACCACCAATCCTGACCCGTATAGAATAGAAGTTTGTGCCCCACTTGGAAACTCTGACCACACCCTCATCTCCACAACATGCTCTTTCCATTTACCATCGAGCTGCACAATACCACCCCGTCTCATGTGGCATTACAATTCGGCCGACTGGGAAGGTCTTCGTATGTTTTTCTCAGCGTTTCCATGGAAGAGAGTTTGTTTCTCTTCAGTAGATCCAACACGATGTGCTGAGACAATTTCTGAAATCATCATGTTGGGGATGCAAACTTACATACCGAATACCGAAAGAAGAACATCATCCGATAAGACCTGGTTTAACAGAAACTGCTCTAGAGCTGTGGCTTCCAAACAGGCAGCATACCATCGATGGCTAAAAATCCGGGCCCTGAGACCAGAGCAGCATATGTCGAGGCTAGAGGCATATGTAAAGAGACAATAGAAAGCTCAAAGATGCCCACAAAGCCAAAATAAGATCAAAACTTGCTGAATGTCCTAACGGATCCCGTTCATTTTGGTCTTTCGCAAAGCTGTGGGAAGAAATTTCACTTCCAGCTCATTTCCTCCCTAACCAAAGAAGATGGAACACTAGCAACGACTGCCCAGTAAAAAGCCAGTATCTTTGCGCACCCTCTTTGCTGGAAATTCCACTCTGGATTCATCGGGAAAACACCCCCCGAACATTACACCTATTGACAGTCACATGCCCGAGATCACCTTTCGCCAACGTACTATCAGAAAGATTTTGCTGGGTCTCAACACCAACAAAGCCTGTGGATCTGACGGAATCCCGCCGATTGTTCTCAAGAAATGTGCCCCGAACTAACACCTGTTCTTTGCAAGTTGTTCAACCACTCTTACAATTTGGGGGTATTTCCGTCCAATTGGAAATTGCAAGAGTACAGCCAGTCCCTAAAAAAGGCAAAAGAGCCCTACCTAGCAACTACCAGACCTAATCGCACTGCTATCTATTATTTCAAAGGTCATGGAAAAGCCATCAACATCGAGCTCATGAAATATCTGGAAGACTCAGGAATTGTCAACGATAGGCAATATGGCTTCCGCCATCAGAGATCAACTGGTGACCTGCTCGCTTACGTCTCACATATATGGCAGCTATCTATTGAAAAGCATGGAGAAACTTTAGCTGTGGCATTAGATATCTCCAAGGCGTTCGATCGAGTTTGGCACCAGGGACTCCTCGCCAAGCTTCCGTCTTATGGCTTGCCCCTCAGCTGTGTTCTCTGCTTGCTAGTTTTCTCAATCAGGTCTCTCCATGTAGTGGTCGATGGAGTTTCATCTGACACTCTACTCATAAATGCTGGTGTTCCGCAAGGATCCATTCTCGCACCAACACTATTTCTACTTCACATCAACGACCTGTTGAAAGCAACTTCATGTCCAGTACACAGCTTTGCCGATGATAGTACCCTCCATACCGCTTTCTCTTCCAGGGCCCCTATATCAGCCCGTGAAACCAGAAATGAACGAGGAAGAAATGTTAATAATATAAATATGGACTTGGCAACAATTCTCGAATGGGGATCTAATAACTTGGTAGAATTCAATGCAAACAAAACACAAGCATGTCTTTTCTCTAGAAAGCCGATCTCACTGTGCCTAACATAACTTTGTCAGGAGTAACCATACCACTGGAAGCCATCCATATCGATGCTTGGTATTACTATCAGCAATAACCTTTCCTGGGAAAATCACGTGAGGTCCATTGCCAAAAGTGCATCCCAAAACTTGGTTTCTGTTTCGTGCCAAGAGCTATTTCACCCCAGTCAGCTGCTTATGATCTATAAGGCACAGATCCGACCTGTCCTGGAATACTGTTCCCATATTTGGAGTGCGGCACCTAAACATATCCTGAGGCTATTGGATTCTGTCCAAAAAAGGGCAATTCGTCTCGTCGGTGATGCCTCGCTTACAAACTCGCTCACTTGTCTGGAACACTGTAGAAAAGTTGGCGATTTGTCTCTATTTTATAGATATTTTCATGGGCGATGCTCTTCTGAAATATCAACAATCGTTCCTGCTTTGGCAGTCTCTTCGAGATTAACCCGTCAAGTTCAGTCATCACACCCTTCGTGGTCACTTTGGAAACCTGCAGAACATCACTTTCCAAAGACTCGTTCATCAACGAACAGGGCTTTGGAACTCATTGCCTAGGGAGGTGTTCCCCGAGGCATACAACCTTCAGAAATTTAAGAAGAACACCAACTCCTACCTTCTTTCCCTAGGTTCCCACGATGTTCTCTGAACATTACAGGATATCCCTTTTCGTGGGAACCAGAACATAAAAAAAAAAAAAAAAATCTAATATTTGAGCCACTCTCACGAACTATATCTTTGTATTTGACATCACATGGCAAAGCAAATTTGATTACTGTACGATTTATTGCTTTGTGGATCCACCTACGTCTTTTTCTTTTTCCACGCTTCTGCCCCCTTTCGTTATAGCTTGTCATTGCTATCTCATCCTTAATGGCATTTTTATGTATTGCAGATGTGAGTATAATATAGGCTATCCGGCTGCTATACTGTATTCACATTTTTAGAAATGAAAATGACAAATTCGATTCATTGAAAATATTACATCACTCACGAATTAACTAATAAAACACACGCCGCCCATATTTCATTGTTTCTCTACGTTTAAGGTTGAAACCAGTGTCACCTATAATTATTTCCAGTTAAAAATATTTCGTGTGGGTTTTATCCTGAGATTATGCAATTATCACTACAAATTGAACCAACAGTTATTTGGAACAGTATTTTAAAAATCAGAATGTACATATAATATTGATATAAATGCTCATATGATTCGTGAAGTTAATCCACCCATTCTCCAGGAATGGTCTGCGAATGTTAATGTTCACATATATTTGATGAGGACATATACAGTAGGTGTGGTCTGGATACCAGGAGTATGTTATGCATACTTTTTGAGAAATTCAATCATAGAACGAGTGTAAACTTACCTTTTACCGTTTTCGCATAAGAGATCGTCTAATCAATACTTCGCTTACTTTATAACAAAAAAACTCAAACAATGATTTTCCTAAAAGTTGATTTTATTTATAGAATGTTTCTTGTCATTTTATTTTTTGACTCCACACTTTTATCGAAAATTGATATCAGCGAGTATTGAAATAAGGTACCATTCCACGGAATGTTCCATATTTTTTCGATAAGATCTCTCTGTATTTTAAAATAGCATCTGGAAGGTTCTTATTTATTGGAGTTCTCATATGATCATCATTTCGGATCATCAAATATAATCTTGAAGTTCAAATTCGATATACCGCAATGAAAGTTTAGGTCCTGAACAACTCTCAAAATATAAACAGCAACTCAGAATAACGACAAGAAGACTGAGGAAATGTCTATGGGCGTGCGTGCGAGGAATGTATACTTAAATGAAATGTTTATAATTATTTCGCTTAGAAAGGATTAAAATGATTATGTGAAGTTGTGATGTACACATATTTTGTTGTTTCAATGCTAACCCATTCGTGTATATCATCCCCTAAATAGTTCAGTATGTGGAGGTTTTTGCCCTTCAAAAGGTGGGGTGGAAACGATTTTGATATATGTTATTTAGTTCCGGACCCCGATGAAAAATCCAAATTTTCGACCTTGGATACAGAAAAATGTTTTTTCGTTATAATTCCTCAACGGTTGATCCCTACTACAAAAATGTCCTGTACAAATTTGAAGGAGACTGATTTCCCCACATTCCAGCGGTGGAAACGTGAACATTCTTCCAAAAAATCGTCCAACTGCTCGTTTTTATTATTTTAAGGAATCATTTGTAGCTATTCACTATATAATTATAACTTTGTAAATTCAAAGTTGAACTCATTTCCACACCACCATGAGGTATAGTGAACGGCGCGTTTTTTAAAATTGTGGTATCCCCTGTAGGCCTAATCCGCAGATGTCCTTTTTTGAAATTATTTCTATTACTTATTTCTTTTTGATGGTCCTGGTCGGTTGATGTTGATGTCTTCATAATCGTCAGTAATCTTCTTTAACCCATTTTTCTCATGAGAATCTGGGCTTCCATCCATGTCATTGCCTCATCTTCGTCATCGCTCTCGATGATGATCTCTGGTGCATTCTGGCTTGATTCACCATTGCAGAATCTGCATACAATAGAGCACTTTGAACCACTTTTTCAGCAGCCACATGCTCCATCGCATCCCTTTTTACAATTGCATGAACTGACATTCAATAAGGTATCTGGGGCAGGTTTCTCTGACAATTGTTACTGAAATGAGCCCATTGGTACAAAATTCCCATCCCCAATCGGTTGTTTTTTTTGTATTCAACACCATTATTGGACTTGGTGATAGGTCCTTAATGCAAGGTACCGTGCAGAGTCCTTCGTTGGTGGTAAAGAAGCTGGGTGGAATTTGCTTTTCATTGTCGATTTTGCGAAACGTTGGTAGCGGACTTCCAAGGCTTTTTCTTCTAAGTTGCCAACATACAAAGCAACGAGAAAACGGGCTCCTTGTCTTCTGATTTGGCATTCTGATCTCTAAAGATGCCAATTACGGCATTGATTCGATTGTTTTTTTTGGACAAGCAAGAAACATTTTACATGTCCGGCCACCCCAGTAGTTAAGTCATGTAATCGTGCGAAAAAAAAAATCGAGATATCGACGTAAATATCCAATTTGAGGTTCCCCGAGACGATTGAAACCATTTCCAGAGTGAAGTATGTCTGCCTGTGCGTCTGTGTTGTGTCTGTCTTCCACGATAACTGCCGTACCGTTTGACCAATCGAGCTGAAATTTGATATGAAGATACAGTTCCTGCCCCGAATGCGACCTTTAGTTTTTGGCTGTTATCTGTCAAACGGAAGTGTGGCTATTGAAACATGACAGAAACTATAGCGCACGGAACTTGACTTGCAATATGTCATTTGAAAGCCCTTGAAAATCTGTATCCTCAATATTCGAGATTATTTCTCCAACTGACATCTGTCAAAAATTAAAATATGTCAAATTTCATAACTTTGCCATTCAATTATTCAAAATATATCCGATGGATTAGAACACAACAGAAGGATCAAACTAAGTCTGCAGTTGGAGCTTTCCACCGTTTCCCAGTCTGGCGCTACACATGTTTATTTTTTCTCCTGGGCGTTACCACCCGAGACGGCCGCCCACCCCGGCTTTGACTAGGATGACGCGTTTGGTGCAAGACCGCTCAATTGACTGTAGTCGAATATCTCACTTGGTCAATTGACCGGTAAATTGAGCGTTGAATTGACTGATCAATTTGACTTACCGTACAGCCTTAAAAATGTTTTATCAATGTTTTATTTCAAAATAACCCCATTCTCCCGAGGTTCGTGCCGGTCAAGTTCTGGGGTGTCCCACAGCTGATTTTTTTCCTTGGTTGAAGAGGGATGGTGTGTTACAGCCGCCAACTGCGTGAAAAAAACGGATGTTTTCGGCTGCTTCTTTCACTTTCAAATTATACACTCTTTGAGCAGTTTTACCTCTCCTCGGTACACCAGTCTGTTTTGGTCTCTAAGGAGAGCTTGTAGCGAGACCTTGGTTTCATGATACTCCGGATAACGATTTTGTAGCAGTCGCTCCAGATGTAATTTTTTAGCTCATCGCAGAAATTTTTCCAATGCTTTCCTTCCCTGTAAATAGTTTTTCGATGATACCCAAAGGCCATACCAGTACCTTAAAATTCTCGTTTCCAATCAAAATAAAATCTCCACCTTTTACATCACTGACTTAGATATTCATCTCGAAATCTCCTTCTCATAATAACTCTCAATTTCTGAAGATATTTCAGATGTCTTCTAAGCGAGTTTCCATCAATATTGTCCAAGTCGGAGGTTTCGATTTCTTTGATATCCCGCATGAAAATGGATGGTCTTAAAGGTGTCAAATCTTTATTATCCTCAGACAGATAGCTCAGTGGTCTCAAATTGATAATAGCTACGCAATTACACAGTACTGAATACACTTCTTTATATGTCAAGCATGCATTTCCTAATTGTTTTCGTACAACTGCTTGAGAATCCTGATGAGTTGTTGCCACCAAGCTCCCACTACGCCACAGAAGGTGGATTGAATTTTCATTTTATTCTTTGTAGGTACTTATTTCTTCTATTCTGTTCCAATCCAAATTTCCGAAATGATTTTCGGAACCTACTTTTTTTTCCGTTTTCGATATTGATAGTTGATGGTCGTCTTCAATATATCGTCTCAATGCTAAAATAAAAGATTCAGTCGATAACGAAGTGTACAATTTTCAAGTGAACTGCTCGATAGACTGCAGGTAAAAATGCGGTCCAGATAGTTGGCATCTCGAAAATAGATGCATCTCTACTCGATCACTTGGTATGGCTATAGGAATATCATTCAATGGCAGAACTATAAATCTTATACACCTCTGACATTTGTCTTACATTTATTACCTTCTTCACTGTCCTTCCACTTGGAATCCAATATGTCTCTGGTACTGGGAAGAACACTTTGAATACCAGCATGGCAGTTCTGCAAATGGAAATGACGAATTATTATTTCAGTCACAGGGGTCTATAAATGCGGGGTTTCAAAGATTAGATACATGAAACCAACGATCTTTTGGAGTGAATTGCCTTATTTCTTGAATTCTATTCCATACGAATGGTTTCCACATATCTCCTCGACAAATCCAAGAGATAATGGTTGTTGAGTCTGTCCAACAAAATATTTTTATATCTTTCTGTTCCATACTTCCTACAACTGAGTTCAAGAGTCTGACACCAATGGTTGGCCCTGATAATTCGAGCTTTTCATTGGTACTGGTATTTTTAGGTTGAACTAGCTCAAATTTTACACCATTCGATGACACAGTCCTCAGAAAAATGACTGTAGCATATGCATCTCTACTCGCATCGCCAAACATATATAGACTACTGTTAATAACATCGGGCATAGACATCCATCAGGATATTTACCATTGTGCTAAATCCGAAATGTCTCTCAACCAATTCAAAAATGCTATTTTGATATCTTGTGGAATCTCTTTATCCCAACCAAATTTCAAAATTCAAGTTCTCTGTAACAGAATCAAATACTATCAAAGAAATCAAATACTATCAAATAACTTATGAGCAATCGGCAACATGATTCGTTTTGTGATAACTTCTGTTCCAATATTTTTCAACCATTTGAAATTTATTTTCAATCTAGCATTTCTTCTATTCCAAATCAAGCCTAATACCAGTGATATCACCATTTACAAATAAACATCTATTTCTTCTGTGAATGAATACTTCCAACCACAGAGTTCAAATGTACCTAATGACATCAACTAAGATGAAATTATCAAGTTCCTTCTCATTGCTCACACTGGTCACACAGTTGTCTATATAGAAACTGTTTCTCAGTTTTAGAACGTAAGATGTTTCAAATTTTTGATAAGAATGTTCAAGAAAATTGTTAAGATGGAGATGAATGACAGATGCTAACAGGGAAGGGCTACATGTTAATCCAAACACAACTCTAGCATGTCGATATATTTTAATTTTTTTATCAGAATCATACCATAAGAACTTCAGAAAGTTTCGATCTCCCTCTCTCTGATTTGTAAAAATGCCTTTTCAATATCGGATATAACCCCTATTCTCTCAAGTCTGAAACGAATCAATATCGAAGGAATCAGTTCTATCATATCCAATCCTTTCTTGAAACAATTATTGAATGAAAGATGATTCGTTTCCTTGGCAGATCCATCGAACGCTGGTCATAATTTAGTCGAAGAACTACTCAGTTTTATGACATGGCAATGACAAAGAAATAACCATTCGAATCTAACTCCTTATTACTGACCTGCTCTATCATACCCTCTCCATTCTCCATGCCTTGAACACTGCATTATAGTCCTTGTAATATCCGCCAGTTTCTAATTTTTTCATCAAAACATGCAGCCGCTGCTTCGCAGAATAGAAATTATTCGGTGATGACGGATGACCATCGATCCATAACAACTCAACTTCATATCTGTCATCGATATTCAAAGGAGTAGACTCCAAAAATGTTTTCAAAATATATGTTTCATGCTGCTTTTTACTTTTTTGTTAACCAGGATCTGAAATCCCCAATATATCGAGGTTACATAAACTGGAAATATTGTTCTGACAAAACAAAAAAGTTACTATCATTGATGATGATCTAAGAATATCAGAAATTGTACAACCTAATTTTGTTTCCATAGCTACCAATCCGCATTTCAAAATATGTTTAGTACCAGTGAAGAGTTTGCCAACAATATCTGCACCTGATGAAATGTCAATTGGCCCATCGTTGGTATCCGATATACAAATTCCTAACTCATCAAATTCATCAACTTCCATGGACCAGATTGAATCGACTGGATTTGATTACAAGTGATTGCCTGACTGAGAGCCTCGAAATGATATAGATAATTTTCAGTAATATCTTTCAGAGAGACTCTGCAGCGATAATGATTCCCAACTTCTCCAAAAAGTGCATGAATAATTTGTTCTCGGCCCATTGATTCCTATCCCATTTCAATTGCAAGATGTTTGAAAATATAAGAACGCTGTGATCCTGTATCTATGATTGGTCTTGCAATTCGTGATTTGCCAAACCCACAAATTTTCATCTAGAGTTTGCAAAAAAGTTCCGCCGAATGAAGAACTGCATTAAGTATCGACAGTCATTGCGTTTCCTAAATTGCTATGAGAATTCGGAGTTTTTTCATCAGGTTTTGGTTCCGAATTGCACATCAAAGTAGCATGTTTTCCACCACATTCCAACTAGACCAATCAATAGAGATTTTTTCGTGACAAAAATAATACCAGGAAACCAACTGTGCAATCATAGGGGAGACGGTCCGTAGTTATATCCTGTTATGTTTCCTACTCCAAACTGTCATTGCTAAATTTGTTATAAAATATTTAAAAGATTTTTTTATCGTTTTTGATTTGTAACTTGAAAACTAATAAAGCAATCTCGATACTCGAATTGTGGAGAATCAAAATGCAAAGAAAATGAGCTCTAGCACAACTCGATTGGATTATTAGTAACCAAAAAACCGAAAAAAATCGGCGTTTTGAAAAAAATTCATAACACCACCATTTTTCAAGTTTTGAAGTAGGCATAGGTGGTTCGAATTAACCTTAGTTTTCATTTCTGTGGGATTTTGCTGTTATTATGATGGATGTGTCATCGGCATAGATGAATACCTTACCATCTTCAATGTAATTTAGCAGGTCCTTAATGAAAATTAAAAAGAGTAATTGGCCTAGGGTTCCCCCCTGCGGTATGCCTAAATCGATATCAAATTGGTTTGATAGTTCATTATCAATATTGACTTTAAGTGTTCTACCTGTGACATATGATATTATCCATAAGTTGATTAGACCTCTGATCCCCATGGACTCCATTTTCGTTTGCAAAAAAGTGGATTAATTGTATGGAACGCCCTGGAGAGATCGAAGAATACTCCCAGGACGCTGATGCCTTTGTCTAGGTTGTCATGAACGTACTGCACTAGTTCTATTGATGCTGTTTCTATAGAATAATCGTGTCGGAACCCATGCTGGCATAGGGTTAGGATGTTATTGGAGTCAAGGTACTGGGTGATCTGATCATATAGGGCAGTTTCCATAACCTTTGAAAAACAGCTAAGTAGGCCTATGTCCCTATAGTTTTCTATGTTGTATGGGTCCCCCTTTTTGAAAACAGGAATGACCTTCGAAACTTTGAGTTCTTTGAGGAACTGACCCTGTGTGATAGAGGCATTAAGTATATTTGTCAAAGGAAGCGCAATTTCATCACAGCACTCTTTGAGTACTATCGCAGGTATTTCGTCAATACTACTAGAGTGTTTCTTTTTTAGGTTGAGAATAATTCTTTTTATTCCGCTTTCGCTCACAGGTGTGAAGAATATATCGAGTGGGAAGGTTTGTGTTCATTTTTGTACATTCATTACCGAGGAGGTTGAGAGAGTTGATCTGGTTTACGACTGAGCGGGCAAAATATAGCTTTTAGACAATTTTTTATTTGAGATCATTTCACCATCTTTCATTATGTCTACGCCGTTGTTAACTTTTGGTTTATTCTATTTTCTATTTACTAAGTTCCAGAGGGTTTTCGTTTTGTTTTCAGATTTATTTATTATTTCAGCGTGATGTATTTTTTTTCCCAAGAGATTTTTTTATCAAGTTTTTTTTGCTTCTTTGTATTTTTCGTTTGGATCTTCGTTGTTGATAGTTTTCCGTAGCCAGTTCAGCTCTCTGAGCCTATCCATTTCAGCTTTTGTTTCAGGTGTCAGGATGATTTTTCTATTTGAGTTATTATGTTTTATTTTCGAGAGTGATTTGGGGAATGCTACATTGAAATACCAATCAAAGTGTTGCATAAAGTGTGTAAACATTTAGGTTGGAGTCATTCAAATTATTTAGCAAGCGGATATCGATAGTTTTTAGAAGAATTTTGAATTCGATTAGTGATCCTTCGGTGATTTTTCGAGTAAACAGTTCTGGTTCATGATGATTTAATATTGTTTTCAGTGTTGTTTTCCATTGAAAAAATTGACCGAAATGATCGGACATTCCGAGATCTATATTATTACAGTATCAATTTTTAATGTTAGTTATTACATAGTCAATTCCGCTAGAAGTGATTTTACTGCCGTGTTTGGCCACTCTAGTTGGGGTTTGGAAAAATGATTCGAAATTATATGTTTCTCTTATGTTAAACAGTTTTTTGTTTTGGAATTTCTTGGTTTCATATAATTGATGTTCAGATCTCCACATATTATAAGAGAGGAGTATTTTGTGCTAATAAAGTTAACTGACTCAAGAAGTTTGTCTATGAAGGAGCTAATATTACTATTTGATAATGGACTTCTATAGATAGTTAGAATACCCATTTTTTTATCGAGCTCTATTGCAGAGCACTCATAGGACAGCTCTTCCGATAGTTGTGTTAGGTCTTTATATTTTCACATTTACCTGAAATATGTTTTTTACTAGTATAGCACTACCTCCATGTTCAGAATTTCTCCTGCAGAAGCTTGACACCACTTCATAACCTGATACCTGAGTCATCATTAGTTTATTTTCACTCATCCAGTGTTCTAATAGACATACTACAGTTGGATTATGTCTTTCACGCATTACTTCAAGCAAATTTATTTTATTCCC
This sequence comes from Gonioctena quinquepunctata, assembly GCA_018342105.1. NCBI lineage: Eukaryota > Metazoa > Arthropoda > Insecta > Coleoptera > Chrysomelidae > Gonioctena > Gonioctena quinquepunctata. The sequence goes on along the minus strand of JAFIRS010003347.1, from coordinate 12,330 downwards.
TAGACTTTGGGTGTTGATGTGGAGCAGCCGGTGATATTTATTGGTTTGCTCCTGGACTATATTTCTTGTTGCGAGGCCGGGTTCTCGAAAATTCCTGAGGGACCCCCCGGTTTAAATTTGAATCTGTTTATAACATAGCCCTCGGGCCATATGTAAGGATTGTATATACACAAGTTTAACATAGCTCAGTGGGAACGACACTATCATTGAAGAGGTATTCTCGTTTTTGTTCAATGCACTACACTCAAATGGAATGTCGGGACATGTTCGTTCGTTGATTCCTTTTTGAAGTTTTCGACCGTAGTCGCCGGATCAAGCCTATATACATGGAGATAACCTAGTTTCAGGACTGTTTTCACTCCGTCCATTTTTTTACCAGTGCCGTAGATCGGTTTGCGCGCGCTTCCTATGGATCTGCCTTGTCCGTTTTGGTTAATGTCGACGTAGCGTTATGCATTACCAATGGCTGTTTTCACTTGTTCCATTGTTATCGTTTGGTTTGTGACATTGCTACCGCTGGGGGCTGCACTACCACGGTCAAAGGTACTTTTCGATGTAGGCGGATCATTTTATCTGATAAATCAAAATATTTGTGAGAATGAGGCATCCAATAAATCTCAGGAGAAAACAAAAATTACCGAAATTAAAACAGAAAACAATATTGTTACAAAACTGGGGTTCGTCTGTATCAAAATATACGACTAATTATTACAATTTCAACATAATAATGCACTCTGACCAACGAATAATTAAATCACAATTCACTGTCCGAAATACCGTGCGCGACACTACACTACTAATATGAATCATTATTTCTTCAAACTGCACTGTTTTCGCCGGTTGGGATGGCTCTTATATAGTTCAATAACGACGAGAATAGTAGTAATGGTCGTTCGTCGGCCTTTGTCGAAGTGGCTAGATGTATTCCAGACAATTTTCTTGGAATTTTGTCGTCACGCTAGGTAAACATGCGGTGGAGTATTGTGTACGGCAGTGGCGTACGGTATTCGATTTTGGTTGTCCCGATCAAAAGCCATCGGTTCGCCATGATAGGGCTTCAGTCGTTTCAGATTAATAACTTTCATCTTAGTCCTAGAGCTGCATTGGATTCTGTAAACCACGTCAAAAAATGTGTCAGTTCAGAGGATATACCTTCATTCTTATGTAGATTTTACAGCAAAACTCCCCTTTTACTTGATCGCCCCCCCCTCCCCTAGTGGTCAAGTAATGTAATCGTGCGAAAAAAAAAATCGATATATCGACGAAAATATCCGTTTGAGATCCCCCGAGACGATTAAGACCATTTCCAGAGTGAAGTCTGTCTGTCTCTGTGTGTGTGTGTGTGTCTGTCTAATCTTCTACGATATTTGCCGAACCGTTTGACCAATCGAACTGAAATTTGCTATTAAGATACAGTTTCTGTCCCGAATGCGATCATTAGTTTTTGACAGTCATCTGTCAAACGGAAGTGTCACTATTAAAAAATGACAGAAACTATAGCGCACGGAACTTGACTTGCAATATGTCATTTGAAAGCCCTTGAAAAACTGTATCCAGAACAGTCAAAAGTATTTCTCCAACTAACATCTGTCAAAAATAAAAATGGCATAATTCAAAACTTTGCCATTCAATAATTCAAAATCTATCTGATGGATTACAACTAAATTCGGGAGGGAGCAACACAACAAAAAAATATAATTAAGTCTGCAGTTAGAGCTTTCCACCGTTTCTCAGTCTAGCGCTACGAATGTTTAATTTTTCTCCTGGGTGTTACCATACGAGACCGTCGCTCACCCCGGCTTTGACTAGGACGACCCGTGTTTGGTGCAGGACCGCTCAATTGACTGGGATCAGATATCTCACTCGATCAATTGACCGGTAAATTGACTATTGAATTGACCGATCAAATTGACTTCGTACAGCCCTAAAAATGTTTTATTTCAAAATAACGCCATTCTCCCGAGGCTCGTGCTGGTCAAGTTCTGGGGTGTCCCACAGCTGATGTTTTAAAATCCTCCTGAGTACGTCTTTATATCATAACGAGCTTCCATCCTGTTACTAGCCAATATCAATCTTTTCCGAGCTGTTTCGTGGATTTTCAACATGATGTACCTCAGTTTGTCTGCGTAGTCCTGCATCTCTACCTCTTGGGTTTTTGGTGATCCTAACCAGGGCAATCGAAGTTTCCTCCGAAAATGGTGCTAGCTGGGGTAATCTTTGTTGAATCATGAACAGCTGCTCTGTATGCCATCAGAAAGAATGAAAGGTGTATGTCCAAGTCCTTTTGATGTTTCTCTACAACCTTGAAAAGGTGTTCTTCCATGGTTTGATGGAATATTTCCACCATGCCATCCGACTGGGGGTGGATTGCAGTGGTTCTTGTCTTGTTGATACTCACAAATTTTCTTGAATAACTTTCACTGAAAATTTCTTCCTTGGTCGAAATATAGCCTCATCGGTACTCCAGATATGGAAAAATGGTCTATGGCAACGAGGATGTATTTAATGCCATCGTCCGTCGCAGAAAATGGTCCATCTACATCAATGGTAATCCGTTCGAATGGTAGACTTACGTTGTATTTCTCCATTTTACCCCGGAATCTTGTTTTGGGACCGCATTCTGGACACCTGCAAAGTCTATAAAGAAGAAATTGAAGGAAATTGATTCCTTAATAAACCTCCGAAACATATTGGAGACAGACATAGCTTGAATCAATCCAAACATAATCAGAAGCTGGTGCGGAAAGGAGGGACTGAAATTGAATTCTAGCAACCCTGAATGAAATTCAGCTAACTTTTTCGAAGCTAACTTGGATCTCAGCTTACTTTTTCGATCGAGGACTAACATGGAACAGTCATATCAATAACATTCTTTCCGAGGCTACAGCGGCAACCTGGGAGTGCCGCAGAGTTTTTGTCAAGACATGGGGTTTGAAGACAAAAATTATATACTGGTCATATCAAACAATTATCAAACCCATGCCTCATTAGTATGGTAGTAAAAACCCAACAGTATACGGCAACTCCAAAAAGTGCAGCGGTTAGCCTGTCTGGGAATCATAGCGGCAATATTCACGTTCCCCACTGCAGCATTAGAGAAAATGCTGAACCTTGCGCCACTGCACTTGTGTGTAATGAAGGAAGCTGCAATGAGTGCCTTCAGACTGCACCAGACATCAAACTTGAAAACTGGAAATATGATTAGACATCTGAAGATTCTGGAAAACATTCCCCTAGAATCCAGGTACAAGCCATCAGATATTATGCCAGCTAGACACGACTTTGGAGTGAATCATGAAGTGGTTATCAACAACCACCATATACAGGGTGTAACATAAGTACGTTGAAATATTCAAGTGACGTATTCCTGAGACAATTTTAAGAAAAAAGTCTTCATAAACTTGGTCGGAAATGCTTTGTTTCGGGATACAGGGTGTTGAAATTGTTTTTTGTTCACTTTTAAAAAATAACTTGCAAAAATAAGTTAAATTTTGCCGAAATTTGGCCGGTTTTTTTGACGTGGAAATCATAATTTCGTAATAATTTTCATGTAACATCTAGAGGGCGCTGCGTACGCTGTCATTATTTATTTCAAATTGCCCTAACATTTTTGACAGTGAACTTTTGGTACTTTTCATGAAAAAACCTTATTCCCACACCTTTTCCAAGTAAAAAAGGTACACTTCCTCAACAACGCTGGAGGTGATCGTTTTCGAGATATTTACAATTTTTATATCGATGCATGTTACTTGGCTCCTAAGGCGCTAAGTGAAGTTGCTGAGAACATTACAAAAACTGAGTATGTGGCAGGTCTCGTCAAAATAAACTATTTTTTTCCTATGAAATGTTTATCGAAAAATTATTTGTTTTCGAAATACAGATTGTTGAAATTTTTCAAAACATGGTTGGTTTTTGTCATAAGTTATTTGCAACTGCAGTTATTTTCATCAAACTTCAAACACAGACTTCTCTCAAACTGAGCATTATCAAACTGCTTAATCAATCCAAATTAAAAAAAATTGTCAGGTCTAATTATTCAATTAGAAAGTGCTACATTTCGGAGTTTGTAAAAAAACAATTTGGAGAAGTACTATGTTATTTATTAGGCAATTAAACATATAAAAATTGAACGAAACAACTATTACAACAACTGTTCAAAGTGATGACCCCAATAGTAATACAAGCTTCTGCTCTCCTCATCAAAGAATTCCGCACCTGTTGAAAAATGCCGGTAGTGTTTCTTATCGTTTCGCAGCAAGCTATGATGCGATCCCTTAACATTTCCTCGTTTTCAATGGGGCTAGTGATTTTAAGTATCCCCAAAAGAAAAAATCGACGGGATTCAAGTCCGGTGACCTCGGGGGAAAAATGCTGAGTGCCTCCTCTTCCTATCCATCGTTGGGGATATGCTACGTCTAAGAAATTTCTTGCTATCAGACTAAAATGAGCAGGGGCTCCATCGTGCATAAACCAAGAGTGATCTCGGAGACCAATGGGAACATCTTCCATAAGTGTTCCAAAAACTTTTGGTAAGCATCTACATTCAAACGTAAGGGGAGAAAATAGGGCCCAATTAAATAATCCCCAATTATGCCTACCCATACATTAAAAGAGAATCTGTCTTGGAAATGAGTTTGCGTTATCGCATGTGGGTTTACTTCCGCCCAGATGTGGTTGTTATGGGAGTTCATGATACCATTTCTTGAAAAATTAGCCTCATCTGTGAAGAGGATTTTCGATAAAATTTGGGGATGTTGTTCGACTTGTCTTTGAAGCCATTGAGCAAATTCGATACGTGGTTGAAAATCACGTAGCGTAAGTGCCTGGACACACTGAATATGATAAGGATATAATTGCTGTTCCTTTAAAATTCTGTAAACGGTCATGTGACTCATATTTAAAGTTTGACTAATTTTTCTTGTACTTGTCTCTGGATGTTCACTAATTTCTTCGAGAACCGCCTTCTCCAATTCCACAGCTCTTGTAGTCCGTGGCCGTCCTACTGCAGAATTTCTTTCAAAGCTTCCAGATTCGGAAAGTCGCCGGAAAAGATTCGCAAATGTCGCTGCACATGGAGTGACGCGTTGAGGATACCTTTCCTGATAGATGCGTCTGGCCTCGGTTGAATTTCCGTCAGCCAAGCCGTATGCAGAAACAATATCAGCCATTTCAGCATTCGTAAAGTCGGGCATGGTACCAAAAAATCACTTTATAAACTCCGAACTGTAAATTTGTCAATGAATAGTTAAAAATGTGACAGCGAACTTCTATTTTTATAAACGAACGTTCATATATAACCTACTCGATTTAATTAACTTAATTTGCAAGTGGAGAATGACAAATTATTGAAATCAAATTTGGCTATATTGATTGAGCAGTTTGATAATGCTCAGTTTTGAAGAAGGTCTGTCCGGGTATACTGCGTATAAAGTTTGATGAAAATAACTAAAATTGCAAAAAACTTATAACAAAAACCAACCATGTTTTGAAAAATTTCAACAATCTGTATCTCGAAAACAAATCATTTTTCGATAAACATTTCATAGGAAAAAAGTAGTTTATTTTGACGAGACCTACCACATACTTAGTTTTTGTAATGTTCTCAGCAACTTCACTTAGCGCCCTAGGAGCTAAGTAACATGCATCGATATAGAAAATTGTAAATATCTCGAAAACGATCACCTCCAGCGTTGTTGAGGAAGTGTACCTCTTTTACTTGGAAAAGGTGTGGCAATAAGGTTTTTTCATGAAAAGTAACAAAAGTTTACTGTCAAAAATGTTAGGGCAATTTGAAATAAATAATGACAGCGCCCTCTAGATGTTACATGCAAATTAATACGAAATTATGATTTCCCACGTCAAAAAAACCCCGGGTACCAAATTTCGTGCAAATAACTTATTTTTTGCAAAAGTTATTTTTAAAAAGCGAACAAAAAAATTCAATTTCAACACCCTGTATCTCCGAAACGAAGCATTTCCGGACACAAGATTATATAGACTTTTTTTCTTAAAATTGTCCCAGGAATACGTCACTTGACTATTTTAACGTACTTATGTTTAACCCTGTATATTCGCAACGAACGGGCCTCAACTAGGAAGGAATGCATACTGATCGTTCCAAGATGGACGAAAGGGCTGGAGTGGGAGTACCCCTAGGCAAAGCCCCAACAATTTTTCAAGCAGAAATCAATGCTATAGAAATTTGCCTTGCAAGAAGCTCCAGGAGGGCAAAAATCTATATCTGCGAGTCTTCACTGACTGCGAACTCTCCCTAAGACGACTGGCTACGAACAATTAGGTCACTCTGATGTGGGTGCCAGGTCACAAGGGAATCGAAGGCGATGAGGATGCAGACAACCTTGCCAAGGAAGGGGCAAACACTCAATTTCCAGGCCCAGAACCCTTCTGTGGTATCTCCACATTGTCCACATTGAAGAAGAAGAGTATCGGCGCTGGGAAGCTGACCAAATCAAATATCACTGGAATAAGGTTCAGGACAAAGACAAGCGAAAAGGCTTCTGAGCCCATCGTCAAGGAAAACTAAACAGCTTCTCGAGTTGGACAAGAAAGACTTGAAATTGGTATCGGAACTGCTCACCGGTCATTTGAGGTATCACCTCAAAAAAATGGATATATCAAACAGTGAACTGTGCCGTTAGTGCGAGAACTTTGCTGGAACTGCAGAACACCTGCTTTGCGACTGGAGTAATGTACAAAAAGATCTTATAGGTCGAAGTACGGAGAGGCTGAAGAGCCGTATCGAACCTAACCTCTACAATCTGCAATCTAACTTGAATTAATAATGGTTATTTACTAAAAGAAATTTCATAAATCAATGTCAGTTTCGACGTTGAAATACAAAACATAAAAGGGGTTTCATTTCTTATTCGGGAAAACATGGAAACAATAATTATTATTGAAGTGAAACTGACCACCAAATTAGTAGATATCTACTTTCCGCAATTTACAAAACTCAAAATATTTAAAAAAATTATGAAGACCTGACGAATAAACCTGCTCCCCCATTGCGTGAGGACTAAAAATATTCTACGTCATTATAAATAATTTATCGCTGAAAGCAATTGATTTGGTGGGTCATTCTAACCTTTGAATACAACTACAAATGAAATGTGTATAACATTTTCTTCCCTTTCAACAGAAAACATATTCAGTGTAAATATCATATAAATAGGATTCGTGTTGGCCACAACTCAAATCAAATAGATTCCATGATTCGATAATTTTTGTGTGAAAAAAATTATTGCAAGATTGTATATCAGGCAATATGTGCGCGTTTCGAACGTATTATTTGGCATTCGTATTAATTTACCTGATTTGACTTTACCTGGAAGAATGCTTATTTTATGGAAATATCTGGTCTCGAAGAACCATATGATTTGACTTTACCTGGAAGAATGCTTATTTTATGGAAATATCTGGTCTCGAAGAACGAAAATGAAATTATATTTTTCCTTGTCAAAAATTGTCAATCAATTTATTTCTCAAAAAAACAATAACAACAAATTCACAGTCAACTATTCTCATGCAGTTAAATGAAATGGGAACATATACAGTGTGAATAATATATAAATCTCCAACATTACCAAATTTATTGTCAATAAGTTCAAAAACTAATACCCGACTAGTGAATAATCACGCTCTAAAAAGTATAAAATAATAAAATATTCTGTTTTGAAATTGTTATGTACAAACTATTCAATATTTATCGTCTATTAAATAAATAACTAACACGTAATATATTTTAATATATTTAATACATATTCATAGTGATGTTCAGAGGATAGACGTGGGTGGTCATATGCCACCTACCCTAACAAAACAATACATTCTAACAGTAGTAAGCGATCATAAGCTTTAGGGCAGAGTGGCACATGACCACGGCTATCCTCTGAACATCACTATTAAATACACTAAAATATATTACGTGTAAGTTGTTTAATTAATAGACGATAAATATTGAATAGTTTGTACATAACAATTTCAGATCAGAATATTTTCTACTTTTTAGAGTGTAATTAGAGTCGGGTTTTAGTTTTTGAACTTATTTTTGTTTCATACTTTTTAGATCGTGATTTTTCAGTAGTCGGGTTTGAACTTACTTTCTTTTAAATTATTTTGGGGTTATAATTTCGTGATAAAGTATTTGCAGAGCCGCTTAAAATTTTTTTTGTTTAGGTTTTATTGTTTTATATGTACCTAGGTAATATACCACGTGGAGGTACTCCATGTCATTATTATTTCACACGTTTTGTTTTTTGTATAATTTTAACATGTGTAGGGTAGACCAGGGATAATTGAAACATTTTAGCTACATTATTTTTTTTTCTGCCATTATCGCAAATTTCTATAATATGAAGTTACTGATAGAGAGCAAATTTAGTTAGTTTTCTATAAATATAATAAGTTTCTCCCAATAATGATATATACCCAAGATATTTGAAGAAACCTTGAGCTTGTCAAACTGTTTCAATCGTCCCCGTGCCTGGGACGAATGAAACATATACCTGGGACAATTGAAACAACATGTGGACTATCCACATAAATATTTATTCTTCTGCTAATATGATACTTAACGAAACAGAAAGTGTGAAATGTTTATTCCGACAAGCAATTTTGACAAGTATAAAGATCTTCTTGTTCAGTACATTCTTCGTGGGACCAATTACTACACTGAATACATTGTACCCATTTCTCTCCAGGGCGGCTATTACCGTACGGTTCCAAGCAAACCAGGCAGAAACAATTTTCTTCATCGCTGTCACTTTGATCATGATAATTTTTGCTTCTGGTATTTTTGGACCTTTGAACTGGTTTCTGCTCATCTTTTAACTCGGTAAGTTTTCTCTTAATTTGCTTTTTCTTCTTCAAATCATACTCCTCTTGAATGGCATTTTTCTCAGGAGTGTCCGTATAAATTGCAGATTTCCTACTTTTTCGTTTGCTACTTGTTTTTCTAGGAAGGGCTTTCGGAAATGGTCTAACGACTTCTGGCGGAAAAATAGCCTTTGATGTGCTTGGTCCTGGGTCAGCATCTGAGAATAGAGCCTTAGAACTGCTTGGCAAAGCTGGTGGAATGTGACTGCTCACTGTTGCAGGTGGAATATGAGTGCTTCGAGTTGTTGGTACAGTGTGATTGTTTGGTGATGCTCGCAACATATCATCGTTAATGGAAGATGACAAAGTTTCACTGGTACTTACTTCTGAAGCTACTTCAGTGGCATTAGGCGTTGTGTTACCAGGAGCTGGTCTATCCGTTACATATCTAGTTCTGTGAATATATCTCTATTGAAGGGGTATATTCCAGTGCAATTAAATCCAGCTACAATATTGGAATGCGTGAGAGCCAATGGCAGAGCTGATTTGACGATACTAGGGATGTTATAAATTGTCATCGTTTTGCCTGGGTTATTTCTCATCCAGGCATCGCAACTTGAATTTACAGCCTTTTTAAAAGGACCGAAAACGGATGTGTCTAATGGCTGCAGCTTATGCGAGCAATGCGGTGGAAATGACAAGACAACAACACCATGTTCTCGGCAGAACTCCAAGCAATGTATACTTATGTGCGATTGATGGTTGTCGAGTAAGAGTAATACTTTATTCTCGATAGAAGCGTTTGTATGTTTTTGAAAATGGTCAAGGTATATCTTGCATCCAGCCACTCGCATTGCCCGCTCCAATACACCCAACTGGACCGTCACGGATGAAGTGATCCTGGTATCTTTTTCGTGGAAAAATAAAAATTGTAGGCACACTGTTACCAATAGCATTTACAGCTAAAGCAACGGTTACCAAGGTTCCTCTTTCCCCCGATGTTAGTGCACCTACCAGTTTGGTTCCTTTTTCAGCTACAACTTTAGTAAGTTTTTGAACCGTTGTGACCCCCGTTTCGTCGATATTATAAATATCTTTCGGTTCAAATTTGTACCTATCGATGACATTTAACAAGTTGTCATAAAACAGTTTAACATTTGTGACGTTAAAACTGGTTGCTCTTGAGCACAGCGGATTGAAAGTTCTGGGTTCCGCTTCATAAATCCAGAAAACCAATCCTCTCCTGCCATGGAATTTTGTCTCCAGGTATCAGGTATTCGCAGGGAATATTTCACAGCCAACTGGAAGGCTAATTTCCGAATTTCTTTAGGGGGTAGGCCGAAGAATATTTGTGCCGCTTTAATTATATATCCAACAAAGATTTTTTCCTGGTTCACGTCAAATACTCGTCTCACACAACGATAGCCCATAGAAACAGGAAAAGCGGATCCTTGTTCAATTGCTTCCTTTTTCTTCTTGACAAATCTACTCAATGATACGTAATGTAGTTTGAATTTTTCTGCCGTACATCTTATCGAAGTATTATTTGCAGTAATCTCTGTATATGCTTCTTCATATGCCGAAATGGGTTTTAAACCTCTTTCCGTTTTCCTCACTCTTACTCGTGGCATCCTAAAACAAAATAACTCCTTTAAACACCCTAACTTTATCTTTAATATAATTAATTTAACAAAATTCACGATGGGGACAATTGAAACATGTTTCAACCGTCCCCCTTGGCATCTGTTTCAATTGTCCCCACAACACATTTTCAGGTAAACATTCGAATATTTTTTTAGTATCGAACATCAGTAATAATTCCAACTGAAGGATGAAAGGAGACACACCAAACATACTGATAAAAATTATGAAAGCTGGATACTTACGTCGTTATACCTGGTAACAGGCTCTTTCTATCAATGGAAAAGTTTACTTCGGTAGCGAGAAATCACGTTATGTTCGATGTACACAACCACTCTCAACTATTGCTAGAGGTCAACTGATGGCTAGCTGCAGCATCTTGACACGTTTCAGTTGGTACAAGTGCCCATGATTTAAGCCAGGAAATCCTTCCAATATGGCGGTTGTTTCTATTGTCCCCTGTTTCAATTGTCCCCGGTCTACCCTACCATAGTCCATAATGAAATACGTATTTATTATATATGTATTTTGGGTGGGTTTGGAGATAAAATATGTTTGGTTCACATCTGAGGCGTGATTTTAGAAATTATTCCCAATCATCGGGTGCATGCAAGCAAAGCCGCGAGATACAGCTAACAATATACAGGCTGTTAGTGAATAAGTGCGACAAACTTCAGGGGGCGATTCTGCATGAAAAAATAATGACAGTTTGCTATATAAATTTTGTCCGCAAATGCTTCGTTTTCCGAGATACAGGATGTTGAAGTTTTTCTTAAAAACTGACTATTTATTTATTGCTCTGAAACCAGTCGAGATATGCAAATAAAATTTGGTTAGTTTTAAGAGTAGTTATTGCGCATTTTTTACATGCAATTAAGAATTTTATGTTCATCATTGGTACGCATACGGGTAATGATCTCAATTTTTTTAAAGAAAAAAATGGTACGCCAGTGAGATATTCAAAATTGAAGATAATTTTTGAATTTCTCGTTCAATTTGTAACAAATGGACTAGTGCACCATCATGCATGAACCAGAAGTGTTGTCTCAGCTGTAGAGGAATTTCTTCATGAAGAACTCTTACTGTAGGAAATTAAGGTAAGAGTCGCCTGTTAGTCGTTGTGGGAGGAAATATGGACCGATTAAATGATCATCAAATACCCCAAGCCATACATTTACTGAAAACTGATGCTGAAAATGAGCTTCAAAGATTCCATGTGGATTTTCCTCAGCCCAGAGGTGATTGTGATATAAATTTCGTATACACTGTCGTCCAGAATTAGCCTCGTCAGTAAACAAAAAGCCATTTAAAAATAAGGAATTCGAGCGATTTGATGAAGAATCCAATGACAAAAAACTAGGCGCGGAAAAAAGTCTCGAGGTAATAGAGCTTGCACACGTTGAATATGAAACGGATACAATTGCTGTTCTTTAATAATTTTAAATACGGGGAAGTTGCTTACATTCAGTATGTTAGCAATTTTTCGAGTACTTGTTTCAGGTGACTCCGCAATTAACTCGAGAACTGCTTCTTCTAGTTGTACAGTTCGTACTTCTCGAGGGCGCCCGCAGTCAGTCGTTTGTTTCTTAAATGTACCATTTTTGCGCAAACGTTGGTGAAGACGAGCAAATATTATGTGATGGGGTACCCTACGTCCTGGATACAACTCAGCATACAATCATGCCGACCATTTCCATTACTGCGACCATAGACAAAATGCATGTCTGACAATTCGGCATTTGTATAATTTTCCATTCTTTTCGATAAAATAAAAATTAATTACTTATTATCATTGATGTTATACCAAACTATAAGCTAAAAAATGAAGAATCGCTAATTTGACATTTCGTATTC